>JAUKPQ010045703.1:0-20594 GCA_032273045.1 Chloridella minuta | reverse complement strand
AACGTGGGCGTGCCCAGCGGCACCGACCCGGTGTACGTGGCGCGCGGCGTGGCCACAGCGGCCACCATCGGCGCCACGGCCACGCCCACCTGGTCAACGCCGGCCCTGGCTTTCAGCGACGGGCAGTCGGTCGACGCCATCTTCATCCGCGGCGCCAGCCAGCCCAGCACCCCGGCGCCCACGTCGGGCGTGCCGTCGGGCTGGTACAGCACCCCGGGCAGCGTGCCGGGCAGCAGCAACCCGATGTGGACCAGTTTCGGCCGGCGCACCGGGCCGTCAGCCAACTGGACATGGGAAGCTGCGGTGCGCGTGGAAGGCATCGACGGCAGCGCCGGCCCGCAGGGCCCCACCGGCCCGCAGGGTGTGGCCGGCAACGCGGGCACCAGCGTGGCCGAGCTGAACGCCTACATCCGCGCCGGCAGCGCACCCAGCACGCCCAGCGGCGGCACCTTCGACTTCAGCAGCCAGGCGCTGACGCCGCCGGTGGGCTGGAGCGTGGGCGTGCCTGGTGGCACCGAGCCGGTGTATGTGTCGCGCGGCCTGGCCACCACCAGCACGCCTGGCGCATCCGTCACGCCCAGCTGGGGCGCGGTGGCGGTGGCCTTTGCCGACGGCCAGGCGGTGGACGTGGTGTTCGTTCGCAGCGCCAGCCAGCCCAGCACGCCGGGCGCGTCGGCCGGTGTGCCGTCGGGCTGGTATGCCACGGTGGCCAGCGTGCCGGGTGGTGCCGACCCGCTGTGGTCCAGCTTCGGCGAGCGGGCGTCGATCAGCGGCAACTGGAGCTGGCAGGCGCCGGTGCAGGTGCAGGGGCTGAACGGCGCCACCGGCGCCACAGGCGCGGCAGGCACGCCGGCCGTCAGCAGCAGCCTGACCCTGCTGGCTTGTGCGTTCAACGCCGACAGCACCGGCCTGGTCGACGGCGGGCAGACGTTTCAGACCACCATGCAGGTGCTGAGCGGCAGCACCGACGACACCGGCAACTGGAGCATCAGCCGCGTGGCCAGCGATGCCAGCATCACCACCAGCATCAGCGGGGCCACGGTGCAGATCACCGGCATGGGCACAGGGCTGGACAGCGGCAGCGTCACTGTCACCGCCACGCGCGGCGGTTACCCGACGCAGAACATCGTGGTGCAGGTGGGCAAGATCAAGCGGGCGGTGCCCAGCGCCTACCCGGCCCCGTTTTCGGCAGACGTGACCAACGGCATCATCATCAATGCCACGGCCAATGCCTATGTGCGGTTGAACACAAACGGCACCGTTGAAACATCGCTGAACAACAGCACCTGGACGGCAGCGGGCAACTGGTACTTGCCCACCACCACCGGCATCGGCAGCAGCTACCGCGTCTCAAACACGGTGGTGGGCGATGCACTGCTGGCGGGCAACTCGGCCAGTTACCAGTCGCTGTCGACGGAAAAGAAGTACCAGCTCAGCCAGTCACCGGGCGGCCCCGGCACCTACCTGGAGAAGCGGGCCCAGCTGACCATCCGCATCGCGGCCAGCGGCAATGACGCCCCGCTGGCCGTCGGCTACGCCGCGCTTTACGTCTACGTGGACCGGACATGACCAACCACAGCATGGGAGCGCGGCGCGTTCTGGCCTGCCGCTCCATTGACGATGCCGCTGGCGAGGCCCGCGGGCGGCATCAGACGCTGGCAGTCGGCCAGGCTGTGGTGTACGCCGTCAAGCTGACCCAGTCGCAGGCCTACATCACCGCACACGCTGCCGATGCCGACGCCTCGGTGCCCGCCTACGTGGCCGCCGAGGTGGCGGCCGTGGGCGGCACGGCGCTGGCCGCGGCCCAGGCCATCGTGGCTGCTGCCCAGGCATTCCACGACGGCGCCGGCCCGGCCATCGAGCAGGCCCGCCGAGTGGGCAAGCTGGCCGTGCAGGCAGCCAGTGACGCCGAAGAGATCCAAGCCGCGCTGGCCAGCGCACTGGCAGCGCTGGAGGCCATCTGACCGACGCCACCATGCACCCTGACGCTCAACACGCCCGCGACCGCGGCGACGACTACCTGGCGTCGCAGATCGGGCGCATCGACAACGAGATCGACGCCATGCGCCTAGCCAACAGCCGCGCCATCGCTGCAGCGGTGGAAGACGGGATCATGCGCGCCGTGTCCAACCCCGAGCTGTGGGCGGCTGCGTCCACCGCCATCCAGCAGCAGGCCAAGGCCAGGGCGGGCGGCTGGCTGTTCAGTGGCATCGGCGCGGTGTTCAGCAAGGCCGGATGGTTTGTGATGGCCGCCATGGCGATTTACACGCTGGGCGGCTGGACGGCGCTGGCTGCTGCGTTCAAGGCGTGGATGCTGGGCGGGCATCCATGAACTTGGAACGCATCGGCGGCCGGCGCTGGCTGCTGACGCTCATCAGCGGCGCGGGAACTTTCGTGCTGTGCTGGGCGGGCAAGCTGGACGGCAACGCCTACATGCTGACCACCATCGGCATTGTGGGCGCGTACATCACCGGCAACACCGCCCAGAAGATCAAGGCGCCAGGCGCCACCGAGTAGCCGCCAGGCTGCGTCACCAACCCCACCCAAGGAGCTACACCATGAGCATGAGCAACGCGGCCGAGGCCGCACTTCTGGACCTGATCTTCCTCAACACCGACTGGGCCAACGTGGGCGACGCCGCCGGGCTGCAGAACAGCGCTGCGGCTGGCAGCTTCCACATCGCCTTGCACACCGCCGACCCGGGTGAGGCCGGCGACCAGACCACCAGCGAGATCGCTTACACCAGCTACAACCGCGCGGCGGTGGCGCGCACATCGGGCGGCTGGACGCGCAGCGTCTCGACTGTCAGCAACACCGCCCTGGTGCAGTTCCCGCAGTGCACGGGCGGCAGCGGCACAGCCACGCACTTCAGCATCGGCACGCTGGCCAGCGGTGCGGGGGTGGTGATCCTGAAGGGCGCGCTGTCGTCGCCGCTGGCCATCTCCAACGGCATCCAGCCGCAGTTTGCAGGCGGCGCCATGACTGCCAGCGTGGACTGACCTGTGGCGCTGCGCAACATCAGCGACATGATCGACGCCGAGGTGGACGGCCGGACATGGTTTGCCACCTGGCGCAAGACGCCGACGCAGACCACTGGCGCTGGCATCTGGTTCGACCTGAGCATGAGCCCAGGCAACCCGGTGCCCAACTACTACGCCGCCAGCCCCAACACGGCCATCGCCATGCGGCAGTCCACCGACGGTGGCATCCCGCACGGCGGGCCGGTGGCGCCGCTGAAAAAGCACCTGAAGGCCTTCCTTGCGATGACGGGCACGGCCACCGCGGTGCCGCTGCCCATGATTCTGCTGGACTACCTGATGTTCTACCCCTTCGTGGACATGAGCATCACCGACGCGCAGGCCATGGACAACACCGTCACCCTGCCGCGCAGCACCAGCGGGCTGGGCGTGCAGATCATGCCGGTGGAGGTGGCGGGCCAGTCAGGCATCGGCAACCCGCAATTCTTCGTCACCTACACCAACAGCGACGGTGTGACCGGACGGCAGACGCCCAACGTGGCCTGCAACACGCAGGTGGTCAACGGCACCATCATCACGTCAGCGCAGGCCACCAACTTCAGCGCCGGGCCGTTCCTGCCGCTGCAGGCCGGTGACCGGGGCGTGCGGGCCATCGAGGCGGTCACGTTCATCACGGGCGACGTGGGCCTGATCTCCTTCGTGCTGGTCAAGCCGGTGGAGAACATCGCCATCCGCACCATTGACGCGCCCGCCGAGCGCATCCCCTTCACGGACTTCTGCGACTTGCCCGTGATCGAGGACGACGCCTACCTCAACCTGATCTGCTGCCCCAGCGGCAACCTGGCCGGCGCACCGCTGCACGGCACGATCACCACCATCTGGAGCTGACACCATGGCCATTCAATCAATGGACGCCATCATCGCGGCGATCTCGGGCGGCAAGTTCCAGCGCACCGACTGGAACAAGAACGCGCTGCCCGTCACCGCGCAGGCCCTGGGCCAGTGGTACGACCTGAGCACCGGCGCGGGCAACCCGGTGCAGAACGCCATCATCGGCGGCGGCACCAACCTGACGTTCCAGGCCATCTCGGAATCCACCAGCACCACGGCGGCCACCGCCGCGCTGGGCGGCAGCATCAGCACCACCACGTTCACGGACACGACGCATGCCTCGGGCCGCTTCACCGTTGGCAGCGTGCTGACTGGCACGGGCGTGGTGGCAGGCACCTACATCACCGCGCTGGGCACCGGCACCGGGGCCAACAACGGCGGCACCTACACCGTGAACATCAGCCAGACGGTGACGGCGCAGACCATCACCGGCACGCAGTTCCCCAACGGCATCCAGCACGGCGGTGACGTCAGCACCGACATCAAGCACATTGCCAACGTGTCGGCATTCAGCGCAGCGCCCACCACGGCGCCGGCCGTGCTGATGCTGATCGACCAGATCGCCGTGTTCCCGATCAGCAGCGTGGCAACCACCGGCGCGCAGACCCTGCTTGGCACGCAGACCCTGCCGCGTTATGCCGACGGCAAAGGCGTGCGCGCCTACCTGGTGCCCAGCGTTGTCATGGGCGCCGGCACGCCCACGGTGCAGTTGAGCTACACCAACACCGCCAGCGTGTCGGGCAGGTTGACCCCGGCCGCGCCGTCGCTGCCGATCATCAACACCACGTCACCGGTTGGCGCCATCCCCTACAGCGGCACAGGCGTGGGCAAGTACGGCCCATTCCTGCCGCTGGCCGCAGGCGACCAGGGCATCCTGTCGGTGCAGTCGGTCAACTTCAGCGCCACCATGGTCTCGGGCTGCATGAACCTGGTGTTGTGCCGGCCGTTGCTCACGCTGCCCATCACCACCGTGGGCGTGGCCAGTGAGCGCGACCTGCTCAACCAACTGCCCAGCCTGCCGCGCGTGTACGACGGCGCCAACCTGCAGTGGTTGATGTACGCGGGCGCGCTGACGCCGGTGAACTCGGCCTTCTACGGCAACCTCGACTTCTTGTGGGGCTGACCCCATGCTGCTGGGCAACTACTCTGTCCTGAACAAGAGCCCCGGCCGGTTCTTTGCCGGGTCAACCACTTCTGTGGAGCCCCAGGTATCAAGCAACTGGAACAAGAGCGGCGCGGCGCGCAATTCGCTGTACGTCAGCCAGACCACAGCCGCGCTGGTTTTGTACGCCATCCCCAGCGGCAACTATGCCGGCAAGACGTGGATGCTGCCGCAGAAGTCGGGCGAGATGCAGAGCCGCTTCGATGCCGTCGCCAGGCTGTCCGGCACGGCAGCCGGCGCGCGTGGGGTAAACCTCACCGCATCGTCGGGCGTGGTCTTCAGCGTTGCCAACGCTGACCTGCAGCTGGTCGTCAGCGCCACTGGTGCGGCCACCGTCACCTTCAGTGCATCCAGCGCGCTGGCCGGCGCGCTGCAGGCAACGGCCGGCGCATCGTTCGCCTTCACCCTGCCCGCGACCACGCTGGGCGCCATCATCAATGCGCAGGCGTCTGCATCGTTCGCCTTGTCTGGCGCCGGCACGCCGCGGGCAGTCGGCAGCCTGGCGGGCGACATCACGCCGTTCACCGAGCTGAGCCCGCAGAACTTGGCGGCGGCGGTGTGGTCGGCCATTGCGGCGTCCAACAACACGGCCGGCACGATGGGGTCGAAGCTGAACTCAGCCGCCAGCGGCGGGGTCGACTACGCGGCCATGGCCGACGCCGTGCGCGCCGAGCTGGCGGCCGAGCTGGCCCGGCTGGACGCTGCCATCAGCAGCCGGCAGGCCAGCGGCGCAGTGGTGGACGCGGACGTGCGCTACGTCAACGGCGTGGAGATCGGCGGCACCGGCACCCCTGGCGACACCTGGGGCCCGGCGTGAGCGCCTGGGGCACGTCCTGGGGCGCCACCTGGGCGGCGGCTTGGGGCGCCATCAGCGCCGGCCTGCGCCGCCGCGTGGTGCGGCTGCCCAGCCACGTCACCATGACCGTGGCCATGACGTCGCGCACCGGGGAGGACTGACATGGAAGTCATCAGCCTGCCGTCGCCCATCTGCCAGGCCGTGGCAGCGCCGTCGCCTGTCTGCAACCTGGTGGCCGGCGCATCGGCCGTTGTCTTCAGCCTGGCCAGGGCCAGCATCACCACCACCAGCGTCGGCTTGCAGTCGGCCATCGACACAGAGGACGAATGATGAGCAAGGTCTACATCGGCGACACCGGCACGGCCATCGTGCTGGACACGCTGCAGAACATCAGCACCGCAACGCTGGCGGCCATCGAGGTGCGCAAGCCCAACGGCGCGCTGGTGACCTGGACGGGCGCTGTGTTCGAGACCACCAAGGTGCGGTTCGTCACGCTGGCCGGAACCCTGGACATGCCGGGCGAGTGGTCGATGCAGGCCAAGGTCACCATGCCTGCTGGCGCATGGCTGGGTGAGGTCGCACTGCTGCGCGTCTACTCGCCCTTCAACTGATCCGATGGCGCTGGCCCCAGCCGCCCATGTGCCGCACATGCTGTGTGGCGATGTTGCTGGGCTGGACGGCACGCGCGCGGCCGTCGATCTGCCAGCTGATCTGCTGGACCGCGTGACGATCTGGGTGATCGGGCCGGCCATGGCCGGCGTGCATCTGGATCTGCCCGGCATCGACGCGCTGCAGCAGCTGCTGGCCGATGCGGCTGGCAGGATGCGGGCGGCGTCAGCCCGTCAGGTCTTCAGCCGCCAGCCAGGCGCCTGACTTGTCGATGCTGAGCATGCGCGCCGTGCCGCCGCGCGCCACCAGCAGCACGTCGATCTGGCCATCCGCCTGGGCCCGCGCGCCCTTGCGGTAGACCACCAGCCGCTCGAAGGTGTCGACCACCAGCTGCCGCGCCTGCATGCGCGCCTGGTGGTCCAGCGCTTCCACGCCGGCCGCCAGGGTGCGCCAGCGCGCATCGGCGCCGGTGATGTCGGCCCGCGCCGCATCGGCCACCGCCAGCTCGCAGGCCTGCACTGCAGAAGTTGCAGCGGTTTGCTGCAGTTCCAGTTCGCGCGCCCGGCGGGTGAAGGTGGCCGGCGCCGCGCCGTCATCGGCCAGCAGCGCGTCGGTGATGCGCTGCAGCTGGGCGTCGATCTTGGCCAGCTCGGCCTGGGCCGTGGCCAGCTGGGCCCGGGGCACGGCGGTCTGGTCGCCCCGGTACAGCGCCTGCAGGTTGACCAGGTCGCTGCAGTAGGCGATCAGCGCCCGCTCAATCGGCGCGGCCGAGCAGCTGCCCGGCACCGGGCAGCCGTCGCCTGAGTTCACCCGCACGCATTGCAGCCGGCGGTGGCCATCGGCCAGCGTGCCGTCGGGCCGCCGCTTGTTGGCCATGGTCTGGCCCTTGATCGGGCCGCCGCAGTAGCCGCACACGCTGATGCCGGTGCCGGTCAGGATCGACGGGATGTCGCCCTTCACCGCCTTGCGCCCGCGCAGCGCCAGCGCGGCCTGCAACGCCTGCCAGGTGGTGGTGTCCAGCACCGGCGGGTAGTAGCCGTCCAGCACGTGGGTCTCGCCGTCCAGATCCAGCAGCTTCTGGCCGACCAGGGCAGGGTGGGCCAGCAGCCGCGCCAGGTGGCCAGACGTGGGCACCGCCGCGCTGCTGGCCAGGCCGGCCGCGTGCAGCTGGCGCGCAATGTGGCCGGTGCCCAGCCCCTGCAGGCACATGTCGACAGCGGCGCGGATCGCGGCGGCCCGCTCTTCGATCAGCTGCCAGCGCCCGTCGACCACCTGCAGCCAGCCGGGCGTCTTGCCGTAGCGGATCAGCCCGCGGTAGGTGCCGGCCTTCCAGCCTTCACACTGCCGGCGGATGGCGTCGCGCACGCGCCGGCTCTTGGTGTCGCTTTCCTCATGGGCGCGGATCATCACCAGCAGGCTGTAGACCAGGTCCATCGGGTTGGCCTTTAGCCGGTCGCGGCTGTAGACCTTGCCGTCGCTGGCCGTGACCACGCTGATGCCCGCGTTGATGATCTGCGCCAGCTGGGCCTGGGCCTGGATCGGCTCGGCGCGCGACAGGCGGTCGAGCCCTTCGACCACCAGCACCGATTCACGTTCGACCTGGCCGGCCTCGACGGCAGCCAGGAACACGCCAAGCGCGCCGATCTTGATGTGCTTCTCGTGGAAGGCGCTCAGGCCTTCGTCGCGCATGCTCAGCTGTTCGTCGAGAACCAGGCCGTGGTCGGCGGCCCACTTGGCGGCATAGGCTGCCTGCCGTTCACTGCTGGCGCCAGCGGCCTGCCGTGCGTCGCTGAACCTGATGTAGCTGTAGACCTTGCCCGCCATGCACGCCCCCGTGTGGTGGGCGTTTATATCGCATGCGTGGGGCTTACCTCGGGCCGACAAGTTAAACACCTGTCGGACCTCGACGCTCGCGTCCTTGCAGACGTCTGCGTCAACCAGGTTCAAAGGGACTTTCTCAGTCGGGCCGAAGCCCAACACCCCTAGCGAACGTCGACGCGGACTGCCGCCGACTGGGCGAGATTCTGGCACCAATGAAAAAGCCCGCTGGGTGGCGGGCTCTGAAGTTGCGAGGCTCGGTTTAAGGTTGAGCGTCAGCAGGCGGGCTTGTGTCGTGGCTTTGCCGCAGCGCCATTCGTCACAGCGGGCTGCCGGTCAATGCGTCGCGCATGTCTCCAGCGGCAATGCGCAGCAGTTGACGCGCCTCATCCGTGCGCTCATCTTCCAATTTCTGCAGCGCATCCAGCAGGGTTTTTGCCCGCAGCGCCAGCAGACGCACGGCGCTCTCGGGCGCAAAAAAGTCGCCCAGCGGCACCACGGTCAGCCTATAGCGATCTGCATGGATGTCCGCTTTCTCCATGTCTTTGCACAGCCTGCGCACCAAGCCGCTCGGCATTTCCACAACAGCAAAGCCAAGGATTTCATCCGCGCGCATCACATGCTTAACCATTCGCTCAACTTGACCCGCCACGGCACCGGGGCCTTCATCCTTCGTCGTGTTCATCGTTGCTCCTGTGGCCCGCGGGTAACGGGCAGTCATCGGGCGAAGTCTCATAAAACGCCAGTACCGCGCCGCCGGTGACCTTGCGGATCACCACCCGCAGCACGTCGATCATCAGCGCCTTGAACTGCTCGAACAGCGCCGGTTCCAATTCGGCCAGCGAGGCGCGCATGCTGCCCAGCAGGATCTCGCCCTGCCGCGACCCCAGGTCTGCCGCATAGGCGTTGATGGTGCCCTTCTCGTCGCGGATGACGAGGCGCACCGACTTCAGCGGGCCGCTCATCGCACCACCGCCTTGCTGATCGGCTTCGACAGCACCTTCAGGTGCCCTTCGGCCTTCAAGAAGTTGCGGTAGGCGTTGATGGCCACCGCCTCGGCCTCGGTGGCCACCTGGTCGCCGGCCGCGTAGATCTGGCCGTCGTCGGTGACGATGGCCAGCTTGGCGGGTTTGCCGTCGACGGTGACCGCCAGGCCGCGCCAGATGACGCTGCTGATCTGGGCGCCGGTGATGGTGCCCGTGGGTTGATCGCCGATCATGCGGCCTCCTGTTGTTGCGTTGCCACCTGGCCGGCCTGCGCCGCCTGGGCCCTGATCTGCACCACCTGCGCCTCGCTCCAGCACGCGGCGTGCACCGCCTGCTGCCGATCAGCCAGCAGCGCCAGCTGGTCCATCACCACCACGCCGTCGCGCGCCAGCTCGATGTCGTCGGCAAAGTCCGCGCGGCCGGTCTCCTTCCATCGATCGATCAGCCGGGTGACCATGTCGCACTGCTGCTGCATCTCAGCCTCACCAGCGCGCACCAGCTGGGCCACGCGCAGCCACAGCAGCGTGCTTTCCACGTAGTCCCACAGCAGGCTGGGCTCGGCGTTGCCGGTGGCCACCGCGTCCAGGTTCTGCACATGCACCAGCGCCAGGTCGCGCAGCTGGTCGCGGCGCAGCTTGGGGCGCAGGCCGGGCGCCAGGCGGTCGACCAGCTCGGCGCGTGTCAGGCGGCGCCTCATGCCGGGCCCCGCACTTCACCCACGCCCGGCGGCCGGTACTGCCACACGCTGGCCACGCGCCCGCGCCGGTTGGCGCGGTACCGGCGCTGCTTTTCTGCTTGCGGCACGGCCACGGTGTGCAACGGCAGCTTGCCACGGTAGGGCGTCAGCCCCCACACAGCCTGGGTGCGGTCGCCGGTGTCGTACTTTCTCGACGGCGGCTGGCGGTGGATGAACCCTGACCTGCTGAGCTGCTGCAGCGCCACGCTCACCTGGCCGGCCGGCAGCCCGGTTTCCTCGGCCACGTCGATGTGGCGCAGCGGCCCCAGCTCCAGCATCAGCACCAGGATGCGGTGGTGGTTGGTGCCCAGCCGCACAAAGCCTTGAGGCAGGCCAGGGTTCATGCGGCCTCCGCAAGCGAGAAGGCGTCGATCTGCGCGCCAGCCGGGGCAGTGCGCCCGCCGGCAACGCCGGCGCCGTCCATCTGTTCAGGCTGCGCAGCAGCCACCACGTCGACGCCGTAGCGCTCAGCCAGCGCCACCTTGCGTGCGGCCGTGTCGCGGGTGTAGCCGCGGCCGCCGTAGCCCAGCAGATCCCATAGCGCGGCGCCCAGCAGCATCACGGCAAGCTGGTCGGGGCCCAGCGTGTCGAGCTTGGATTCCCACCACGCGCGGTAGCTGAACGGCTCGGGCTTGGTGTCGTCGGCGTCCCAGGCGGCCTCGGCCGCCTTCATCTCGACGTCCAGGCCCAGCGTCTCGGTGATGGGGCCGAAGTCGTCGGCCTGGTCGTATTCACGGATCAGGATGGCGCGCAGGTCGTCGGCCGTGCGCGGGCGGCCCATCAGGTTGCGCAGCACGGCCTCTTTCACGCGCACCCAGTGGTCGCCCACCACGGCGCGCTCAGCCGGCGACCAGTCGGCGTGCTTGAATTCGTCGTCTCGGCCGCCCCCATGCGCCGCCCGCGCAGCCTTGGATGGGGTATCGGCGCCGGCCGCGTCGGCGGCGGCTTGCAACCGTTGCGCCATGTCGGAAGCCTGCGCGTCGGTGAAGAACTGCCGCAGGTCGGCGCCGCCGTCCAGCGCCAGCACGGTGGCCTTGGGCGCCGCCTCGCCAAGGCCGGCCAGCTTGGCCGCCATGTCCTCGAACGACATGAACTTGCCCGCCACCCACTCGCCGGCCTCGGCGCTGTTGAAGCCCACCGGGGTGCCGCGCCGGCTGGGCATCATCCTGTCGGCTTCCGCGCCCTGGATCACCGGGTGGCCCATGCCGGCCAGCGCCAGGATCTCGACCTTGTTGTGCGCCCGCAGCTTGCCGGCCCAGCATTCGCGGTCGGTGCAGACGCCTGCAGCCACCACGCCCTGCAGGTCGGGGTCGTTGCCCGCGCGCTTGGGGCAGGCACCGCACGCGCCGGCATGGGGCACCAGGCCAGCGTCGGCAGGGTCGAAGTCGGCCGCGTCCACATCGTTGTCAAACATGCCGCGCACGCGCTGCTGGGCGCTGCGCACGCTGGGCCAGGTCTCGCCGTAGGCCCAGCTCTTCAAGTCCTTCAATGCGCGCACCTGCAGCGCCGGCTCTGTCAGGCGGGCCAGCTCGATGGCGATGTCGGCCGGCAGACCATCGTCGAGCATGGCGGTGCGCACCTCGGGCGCCAGCTTGGCCAGCTTCAGCCGGCCGTACACGTAGCTGCGGCTCTTGTTCACGCCGTCGGCAATGGCGTCGGCCGTCATGCCGTGGGTGGCGTGCAGGCGCTGGAAGCTGTCGGCTTCTTCGAGCGCGGTCACGTCCTGGCGCTGCAGGTTCTCAGCCACCTGGGCCAGCGCGGCCTGTTCGTCGGTGAAGGGGCGCAGCACCACCGGCACCGTGTCCAGCCCGGCCAACTGGGCGGCGCGGAAGCGGCGGTGGCCGAACACGATCTCATGGCGCACCCAGATGTCCTGCTGGCCGGCCGGCAGGTCGCGCGCCACGATGGGCTGCAGCATGCCCTGGCTGGTGATGCTGGCGGCCAGTTCCTGCAGCGCCGCCTGGCTGTAGTGCTTGCGGGGGTTGAAGGGGCTTTCGCGCAGGTGCCGCACGGGCACCAGGGCGATAGTGCCGGCGCTGGCCGGCGTGGTGGTGGGGGTGGTGGTCTTGGTCATGGTGGTGTGGGGTGGTGTCAGGCGGCCTGCTTGGTCGGGCGGGCCTGGTGCCAGATGCCGAAGGTGCCGTCGTGCATGTCGCGGAACTGCCAGGTCATGCGCTCGGCCAGGTCGGGCCGGTTCTTCAGGTACGACTGGGCGGCCTTGGTCACCGCGCCGCGGTGCGATGCGGGCAAGCCCACACGGCACAGGCCTGGCGAGGCGGTCATCTCCGACAACATGGCGTCATAGCTGGTCTCGCCGCGCCGGCTGAACTTGGGCAGCGGTGGCGGCACGTCGTTGCGCACCGGGAAGTCGGCCGGGTTCAACGGCGGCAGGCGCACGCGCTTGCCACCGCGCGGGTCTTTCTTGGCGGTCGGGGCCGGCGCGGCAGGGGCAGGCGCGGGCGCCGGGGCGCCTGCAGCCGGCGTCCAGAACTTCAGACGCGGCCCGGCGCGCCAAACGCGCCCACGGTCACCGTCGTTGGCGATGGTGAGCAGGCCGGCCGCCACGCCCGGGTCCAGCAGCTTGTCGACCGCGCCGATGGCCACGCTGATCAACAGCGCCACATCGTGCCGGTCCAGCGTGGCGCTGGGGTTGTGTTGCAGGTGCATGGCAATGCGGGCGGCACCGCTGCCCACTTCCACGTTGTTGGTGTCAGACACGCAGATCTCCAGCGGTGCTGTTGGGGGTGGCAACCAAGGCCAGGCGCTGCACCACGCGCCACACCTCGGCCTGCAGGTGCTGCAGGTCGCCGTCGTTGTGGATGTCGGCATCGGCCTGGATGGCGCGATGCTGCTCACTCTCATGGGCCGCCGTGTCAGCCGGCAGGGGCGCTGCATCGGGCCGGTGCACGCGCACGATGTGGCCGCCCGCGGTGCGCACCATGGCCGCCTCATTGGCCATGCGCAAGTCGCTGATCACCAGGCCGCGGGCGCCGGTGCTGCGCTGGTAGCGCACCCAGGCATCCACCTGCTGCACCCAGTGCTGCGGGTTGATCTGCCGCCGCCAAGTGCCC
Organism: Chloridella minuta; assembly: GCA_032273045.1. Classification (NCBI taxonomy): domain Eukaryota; class Xanthophyceae; order Mischococcales; family Pleurochloridaceae; genus Chloridella; species Chloridella minuta. Next base: position 7,547 of record JAUKPQ010045703.1, on the reverse strand, counting down.
CAGGCCTGCATCACGTAGCGCGGGCTGCGGGGCATGCGCATGTCCAGCCCGGTGGCCTGCGCCCAGCCTGTGAAGCCCGGCCGGTCGCAGTAGTGCAGCGCCAGGTGCGGGTGGGGCATCTCCTTGGCCGTGCGGTCGGCGAACAGGCGGATGTCGATGGCCCAGGCCTCGGCGGCCTCGATGCGCAGCGCGTCGGCAAAGGCAATGCCGCGCCAGCCTGCTGCGGCCAGCACCGCAGCGCTGGCGTCTTTGCCGGCCCCGGCCGCGCCGGTCAGGCCGATCAGCAGCACCGTCATGCGGCACCGCCAGCGTCAGGGGCCAGGATGGGGCCGTAGCCCTGCGGCGGGGGCCGCACCAGGCCGCACCAGGGCAGCGCCTGGATCAGGCTGGCTTCACCCGGGCGGGCCAGGAAGGCGCGGGTGGCGTCGCGGTGGTTCCACAGCCACATGCTGCCGTCGAAGAAGCTGAACAGCACCAGCCCGCTGAGGCTCAAGCGCTTGTACACGCCGATCTGCACCGGCAGCTGCGTGCCGGTGAACCACGGCGTTTCGCCGCGCAGCGGTGCCGGGGCGTCTGGCGGCACGCCGGGCGCGTTGTGCCGGATCACGCCGAATGGCGGGTCCGGGCGGTTGGGGGTCGAGTGGGTGGGCATGCGGTCAGGGCTCCAGGTCATTGGCCGCGGCGCGGCGGGGGTCAAAGGGGGCTGCGGCGTGGCGCTGCTCGGCCTGGGCCAGCCCCACTGCCTGGGCGCGCACCAGGCGGCTGAGCAGGGGGTGGCCCATGGCGGCATCGAAGGTGTCGGGCCAGTGCGGCCGGCGCCGGCGCTGCCAGGCGGCCAGCAGCAGGGCCGGGGTGATCTGCAGGCGTGCGGTGTGGGCCATGGCTCAGCCGAACACGCCGGCCGCATAGGCGGCAGCCAGCAGCACCACGCCGGTGACTGCGGCCGGGATGAACCAGTCCAGCCACCAGTCGTCGGCCTGCGTGGCGGCCAGCGCGGCCAGCTGCTGTTGCGTCAGCCAGGCGCCGGTGGTCACGGGCGCCTGTGCGCCTTCAACGGCGCAAGCGGCGGCGGCGTCGGCCTGCTCAAACAGGCTGTCGGTCAGCGGGTCGCCGCCACTCATGGCGCCGTGGGCCATGTGGCGCTGCGTGGCGGCGTCCAGGGCCTGCATCTGCTGCAGGGCGTCAAGCTGGCAGGCGCGGGCCTGGGTGGCCCAGCGGCGCAGGGTGGTGGCGGGCCAGCTGGCTGTGCCGCCGCTGTGTTGGGCGCTCATGCGCGCACCCACGTCATCGGCACATCGTCGACCAGGGCCTGCCAGGCTGCCAACAGCGCCTGGTCATTGGCTTGAAGGATCAGCAGCGCCGGCAGCTGGGCCGGTGCTGGGCGGGCGGGCTGACCGGCCGCGGTGGTGGGTTCAGGCGTCTGCACTGTGGCCTCGCACCCCCGCCGATGGGCGTTGACTTGGGGTGTGGGCGCATTATGCAGATCAGGCTAAAGCATGCAAGCCGTATTTGGCTATGGTGTTACAAAATAGATAAAGGGTTTTCCCTATCCCATAGGTTGGGGGGGGGGGGGGGCGGTCGGTGTGGGAAGTGTGGGAACCTGTAACAAAAGGGGGCCGCCAGTGGCGGGCATTGGATGACTGATGTGAAGACCGTCTGCCGAGTGCAGATGATTGGCGGCATTGCGTTTGCGACAACCGCCAAGCAGCTGTTCACTGGTCGCGAGCTGGTCGCGGCATGTGAGCAAACGATGCAGCAGTTAGATGGCCGGGTGCCGGCGATCTATGTGGCTGATTTCCGGCCCAGCACCTGGCGGCTGAAGACCCTGCACCTGGATGCGCTGTTTGATGCCGTTGATCCGGCCATCCAGGTGCCCGCGGCGCTGGTCGTGCAGCCATGCGACTTCGCGATGTTCAGGTCGCACGCCTGGAACGTCGCGCAGGGCGGCATCATGCGCAAGGTGTTCACCGACTATCGGGCGGCCGTGGCCTGGGCGCAGACGCGCTCGAACATCAGCACCAAGCCGCGGCTAGTCCGGTGAAAACTGCTCCATGATCGCTTCGGCCCGGTCCTTGTCGACCGGGTTGTCGATGTGGGCAAAGATGGCCGCCACCCGCATGGTGCGGCTGTCCATGGCCGGGGGCATGCGCCTGGTGTCGAACTCAGGGTGCAGCAGCTGCCACGGCGCGTAGCCGGTGGCCTCCGCGATTTCGCTGATCTTCGCCATCGTGATGTCGGTGCTGCCGTTGCAATACCGGTTCAGCGTCGATTGATTGATCTCAATCCGCTTGGCCAGCGCATTCACTGAGTTGTCAAACCGCTGGGCCACAAGGGCGCGGAGGTTAGTCGCAATTGGCGAGTGGTAGTGCTCGCCTTGGATAGACTTGGCCGGCATATGCCAGCATCGTGCGCCATCGCTTAGGCGCTTAAGGCTTGATTCTCTTAGCCGGATGTGCATAATGACCCCAATGAAGACGACGAAAGACCTTCGCGATGCGCTGAACGCCTGCAAGGGCACTGGCCGCTGGGGCCGCATCGCGGCAATTGCGGGCTGCGACTACAACAACCTGACCCGCATCGCCCGCGGCGTGTCGGCGCCTAGTCTTGACTTTGCGGTGAAGCTGTTTGCAGCCATCGAGTCGACCGAGAGCCAGCCGCTTTCCAAGCCGCAGGACGTCCAGCGTGCAGCGTGATGCCATCTGGTCATTGCTGACGCGCGCAGCGCGCCGCTGCCACCCATCCAGTCTCCATGCGAGCCGCACGCACCGGCGCCGGCCTATCCGGTGGGCCACTCCTCCCTGTCTCCAAGGGGCCCGCGTGCTTTGGCCCGGCCGGCTGGTGCTGGCCGGGCCGTTCTTTTGCATGGGCTGGTTGCGCATGTGTGGAGCATGCGCCGCCGCGTCGCGCTTGTCTGCACTGCTGGCCTGCGCCAATCCATCCTGCAGGTTAGGGGGTTGTCCTACACCGCCGCAGGGGGGGTGCTGCTGATGCCGGTGCGTGGTGACGTGCGCCAGGCGCTGAGCGTGGCCCTGAAGGGGGGCGACGGCATGACGCGCGACCTGGCCATGCGCTCAGGCGTGGGCGTCACCAGCGCCATGTACACGCTGCGCAACATGGTGCAGGCCGGTGAGGTGCGGGTGGTGGGCTCGGCCCGCGTGCCGGGTGTGAAGCGGCCGGTGCCGGTGTACGGCATGGCTGACGACGATGCGCCGGCCGGCGGCATCAATTGGGACTTGATCACCTGCTGGGCCCAGTGGCCTGCGCAGCGCTGACAGCAACGACGACACACACGGGGGCGTGGGGATGGCCGAGGGGCAAACACTCGGGGTGGCACTGCCACCCCTGCAAAACACGGCGGCGCGATGGTGAGGCCGCAGATCGACTTCCAGCGGCTGAACGACGCGCTGCTGCAGCAGGTTGAGACGCTGCTGGCCCGCTGGCTGCCGGCCGGCATCGAGCGCAACGGCCGGTGGTACGTGGGCGACTTCGACGGCTCACCCGGCGAGAGCGCCAACGTCAACATGTCGACGGGCCAGTGGATCGACAACGCGGCGCCCGATGAGGATGTCGGCCGCGACCTGATCAGCCTGTATGCGCGCATCCACAACATGGGCAACGCCGAGGCGGCCCACGCGCTGATGCAGGAGCTTGGCTGGGAGCGGCCCAGCGATGAGGCGTACCGGCCCAGCCCGGCGCGGTCGCAGGCGTCTGCACCCAGCGCAGACGCGCCCGGCGCCGATGCGCCGCCCGCTGCTGACCAGGCGCCCGCGCCAGCCAGTGCAGGGGGCAGCAGCAAGCGTGAACCGAAGTGGCGGGCCATCACACCGGTGCCGCCGCACGCCCCGGCGCCGCAGTTCGTGTTCGGGTTCAAGGACAAGAGCAAGCCCGGCCACCCGTGGGTGAAGCTGGACGCGGTGCGCACCTGGCCGTATGTGTTCGATGGCCAGCTGTACGGGCACGTGGCCCGCTTTGAGCGCATCAACAGCGACGGCGAGCTGGTGAAGGACACGGTGCCGCTGACCTGGTGCACCAACCTCGAAGATGAACGCGGCCTGCAGCGCTGGCACTGGAAGACCTGGGAAGCACCGCGCCCGCTGTACGTGCCGGCCGGCGGGTTTGCCGACCAGGCGCGGCCGGTGGTGCTGGTGGAAGGCGAGAAGTGCGCGCTGGCCGGGCATGAGCTGCTGGGCGCTGAGTTCGACTTCGTCAGCTGGCCGGGTGGCTGCAAGACCTGGCACTACGCCGCGTGGGCGTGGCTGCAGGGCCGCGTGGTCTACCTGTGGCCCGACTGTGATGCCCAGCGGGCGCGGCTGTCAGCGGCTGAGCGTGAGGCCGGCGTCGACAAGGCCACCAAGCCGGTGTTGCCGGCGCACAAGCAGCCCGGCATGCAGGCAATGGTCAACGTGGGCACCGAGCTGGCCGCGCGCCAGGGCTGCACGGTGCACATGTGCCAGATCCCGGCTCCGGGCGCGGTGGGTGACGGCTGGGACATTGCCGACGCCATTGCCCAGGGCTGGGACGCCGACCAGCTGCGCGCCTTCATCCGCAAGGCGCTGCCGTTCACCCCGGCCGGCGACGAGGCGCGCACCGCGGCAGGAATTTCTACCGCTTCCATTGCTGCCGCTGAGGATGCGGGTGAAGCGATTGCGTGGCGCAAAGCGCTGATCGAGGGGCGCGACGGTGCCAAGCCGGTGCGCGAGAACGCGGCGCTGGCCATGGACGGCCTGACGCTGGCCAACGGCCGGCGCGTGCTGGGCGCGGACGACCTGCAGGGGCTGTTCGCCTACAACGAGTTCAGCAACAACGTCGAGCTGACCCGGAAGGCGCCGTGGGGCACTTTGCCCGGCGCAGTGGGCGAAGCTGACGACCTGGAACTGGGCGACCACCTGGCGCGCCAGCTGTACCTGCCGCCGATGGGCCGGCAGACGCTGGAAGAGGCGATCAGCATGGTGGCGCGGCGGCATGCCTTCCACCCGCCGCGCCGGCACTTCGAGGGCCTGCGCGGCACCTGGGACAACACCCGCCGCCTGGGCACCTGGCTGATGCGCTGCTGCAGGCTGGATGGCCTGGCGCTGGAAGGTGAGGACGAATCAGACCGCACCGCGCGCCTGATGGACCTGGCCGACCACGACATGCTGGGCAAGTATTTGGCCCGCGTGGGCACCTGGGTGCTGATGGCCATCGTGGCGCGGGTGCTGAAGCCAGGCTGCAAGTTCGACTACATGATGGTGCTGGAAGGCGGGCAGGGCATGTTCAAGTCCACCACCGCCAAGGTGCTGGGCCTGGACTGGTTCTCCGACACCGGCCTGGTGCTGGGCGACAAGGACAGCTACCAGAACCTGCAGGGCAAGCTGGTTTATGAGTGGGCCGAGCTGGCCAGCTTGAGCCGGGCCGAGGTGCAGAAGGTCAAGCAGTTCATCAGCAGCGAGTGCGACCGCTTCCGCGCCAGCTTCGACCGCCGGGCGCGCGACTACCCGCGCCAGGTGGTCTTCATCGGCACCACGAACGAGGCCCACTATCTGACCGACAGCACGGGCAACCGGCGGTTCTGGCCGGTGCGTGTGGAGCGGCCGGTGGATCTGGCCTGGCTGCGAGAGAACCTGCAGCAGCTGTACGCCGAGGCGCTGCACTACGTGGACGCAGGCAACCGCTTCCACCCGACACACCGGGAGCAGCAGGAACTGTTCGACCCGCAGCAGTCGGCGCGCATGGTCGAGGACAGCCTGGAAACTGCCATCCGCTGCTACCTGTACGACGACGACCAGAAGGTGCCGCACGGCGCGCTGAATGGGTCGTTGCGCGTGGACCTGACGCTGAACGAACTGCTCAACGCCATTGGCATCAGCCTGGACAAGCAGACCGAGGCGATGAGCAAGAAGGCCGGCGCCGTGATGGGCCGGCTGGGCTGGGAGCGTGCACGCCGCAGTGCCAAGGTGGACGAGGCGCGGCCGTGGGTGTACCGCCGGCCCCCCAGGCCAACAGGGCAGCCGCCCGCACCGCCGGCCGTGCCGACGGCGCCCAGCGGCAGCCAGGGATCAACCGGGGCAGCGCAGCCCCACGACAGCAGCGAGACCGCAGATGACTGCCCGTTCTGACCAGCGAAGGGTGTGCGCGCCCGAAAAGGTCACGGCAGCCGCGGTGCCTCCCATGTAGCGCACCGCGGCCAGGCGCACCTGGTGTCCAGCTGTCCACGTGTCCACGTGGGTTGCACTGAGTGCTGGCATAGCAGCTTCTTGCTGCTTCCAGATCCTCAGCGGAGCCCTGGCCGTGCTGTCTGGATGCAGGGGTGTGCAGCACGGCCGGGCATGCACCGGCGCAGGGGCAGGCACGCGCACCTGCGGGCTCAGCGTGATTCTCACCACTCATTGAATGGAAGGTGGACAGATGGACAGAGAGAAGAAGGACTGGTCATGGCTGCCGCAACAGATGCCAGGGGTGGCCCGCCTGATCGCTGAGAAGCGGCGCGAGCTGGGCAACGACTGGGTCAACGCCTGTTGGCGATCTGGAGTGGTCGAGGGCCAGCCTGGCTGGTTCTATGCAGCCGAGGGTGCGCTGGCCGTGGGCACGCCCTGGGCCAATGACCCGGTGATTGCTGACCTGCTGGCCGCCCGAATCACCGCCACGCAGGCCCTGCTGGTGATCCGCCCCAAGGAGGCCACCAGTGGCTGACCAGGCCGATGTGATGGAGCAGCGCCTGCGCGAGTGGGCGGCCTGGTTGACTGGTGGCGGCAACGGTGCGGGCTACTCGGCCATGTCGGTGATCCACCCCAACTGGATGCCACCCACCCCAGGCACCACGCCTACGCTGAAGGTCAGCACGTCCAATGCCCAGCGTGAGCGGGCTCTGCATGCGGCTGTGCTGTCGTTGTCCAGGCGTCTGCAAGCCACGTTGCTGGTGCACTACTGCAAGCGGCTGAGCGTGGCAGACCAAGCCGCCATGCTGGAGTGCGCCGAGCCCACGGTGCATGCGCGGGTGCGTGAGGCCAAGCGGCTGCTAGCCGAGATGCTGCGCACGACAGGGGCTGTTATCAGTTATTCCTAACCCCTACAGTTCAGGCACGCTGGCAATTCCACGCCCACCCCCCCCTTTGACAGCGTCACGGCCCCGGCACCGCAAGGTGTGCGGGGCCAACTTATTCCATGCAAGCCGCCCCCAAACCCTGCAGCCAATGCGGCACCCTGGTGCACGACGGGTCCGCCCGTTGCAGCGCCCACCCGCGCAAGGTGTGGGTCAAGCATGACGTCAGCGCGCACCGCGTGACTGGCCGTCGACTGCAGCGCATGCGTGACTCGCTGTTCAGCCGTGAGCCCCTGTGCCGCATCTGCATGCTGGCCGGCCGCACGGCGGTGGCCACCATCCGCGACCACATCGTCCCGTTGTTCGAGGGCGGCGCCGACGACGACGCCAACACGCAGCCGATCTGCGCCGCGTGCGACGAGGTCAAGTCCAAAGCCGAGCGCCTGCGCGGGCGCGGCCTGACCACCCAGGCGCCTGCGTCCACCCAGGTGGGGGCGGGTCAGAAGTCGCCCGCCGCCGGCCCGGAAAC
>JAUKPQ010045592.1:0-30463 GCA_032273045.1 Chloridella minuta | reverse complement strand
TCAAAACGACTACTCCGGCAAAGACAGTCGCTCCGGTAACAGCTCCAGCGGCACAGGCTGCTCAAGGATATATGCCTGGCGTTGGGGACGTAGCTCATATAAAATCTCTTGAAAGCTTGTTCGGACCAATACTTGGCACTCTGCTTGCCGAGCAAACCAACGAGAAACAAGACGATGCCTTGTCAGCCCTAGAAGACATGGATCAAGAATACGCAAGCGGCGGACACGTTGACGACTTCAGCGTGGAAGCCTTGTTACACATACTGAGGAGCTGATATGTACGATGAATCAACTGACACTTACTGGCCCGATCCAGTGGATACATCCTTTGGTGGCGACTGGGTTCCTGACGCCACGATGGACGAGCCTTTGTCTGGAAACATTTATTCAGACGGATATGGCGGGTATGTTGACGGCAATAATAACCCCGTGAATGCTGATGGCAGCCCAATTGGCACAGACGGTTCAAATTACGGCAACGAAGGCAGAAACTATCCTACACCCGAGAGCACGCAAGGTTCCGGTGGCAGTCCTATAAATTCTTCTGTTGCTAATGCCCCATCTGACTTTACCAATTGGCTTAATAGCAAGCTTGGCACTTCGCTTACCGGCAAACAGTTGACGAGTCTTGGGCTTGTCGGTGCTGGCGGTTTGGCTGGCGCTTTGACCAACTTAAACAAGCCAAAGATTACGCCTGTCGGTTATCAAGGCAAGATTCCTGAACTGGTCGCTAACCGCACTATGGTCACTGCCCCTCCAGAACTTGTGCCAAACTCAACTGGGGAATTTTTAACTGCTCGCCGTCCCGGCTCTGGTGGTATCAACTATGGCGGTGATGTAACTTACACACCAAAAGGTGCTGCCGTTCCTGTTGTTAATTCAAACCAAGAAACTATTCAGGCAGCCCAAGGCGGCTTAATGGGTCTCGCTCGCGGCGGTTCAACAGGTCGTTACTTGCAAGGCCCCACAGATGGCATGGCCGATAAACTGCCTACCACTATCGACGGCAAGCAGCCTGCTGCACTGAGCCACGGCGAGTTCGTCGTTCCTGCTGATGTTGTGTCTCACTTGGGTAATGGCAACTCCGACGCTGGTGCTAAGAAGCTGTACAGCATGATGGACAAAATCCGCCAAGCCCGTACCGGCACGAAGAAGCAAGGCAAGCGAATTAATGCCGACAAGTTTATGCCCGGTGGTTCGGTAGGTTATGCAGAGGGCGGAAGCGTTATGAAGTTTGCCGGGGAGACTGGTAGTTCTGTTCCATTAGGCACTACCGGCGTAGAGCAAACAATGGCTGGCTGGACTGGTAATTACGTTCCAAATATGCTGGCGCAAGGTCAAGCTCTGGCCGCCGCCCCATATCAGCAGTACACCGGTCAACTGACTGCTGGCCCATCTAATTTGCAGAACCAAGCGTTTGGCACGGCTGCAAATTTGCAAACACCCTCAGCTATTGGTCAAGCTGCAACTACCGCAGGCGGCATTGCTAGCGCAGCTCAGAACATGGGTTATAACCCGCTGCAAGCAACAAGCCAGTATCAAGCTCCTGCGGCTTATCAGGCAGCAGGAACGCCACAGTACAACCAGTTAAACGCTGGCAATGTATCATCGTCGTTCCAAGCACCATCCGCTTATCAAACCGGCAATTTCAGTAATCAATTTACTGCGCCAACACAATCGGCGGCGACCAACTTTACCAATCAGTATCAAGCTCCTGCGGCGTATAACGGCATTCAGGCTACGACGGGCACGTTTGGCAATGAGCAGGCCCAGCAGTACATGAATCCGTACTTGCAACAGGCTTTGAATCCTCAGCTAACAGAAGCTCGTCGTCAGGCCGACATCACTGCCGCGCAAAACGCAGCTCAAATGACAAAAGCTGGAGCATTTGGCGGCGGTCGTCAAGCCATTCTGGCTGCTGAAAACCAGCGCAATCTTGGTGTTAATCTGGCAGACATTACCGGCAAAGGGTACAACACCGCATATACCAACGCACAAAATGCGTTTACGTCCGACCAAGCTCGTAACTTACAAGCTCAGCAGGCCAACATAGGTCAGCAACAGTTTGGCGCTACGCAAAACATGAATGCCGCTCAACTGCAAGCACAGTACGGCCTGTCTGCGCAGCAAGCTCAAGAAGCAGCTCGTCAGTTCAATCAAGGTCAAGCCATGACTGGCGCTCAGGCAGCAGCTCAGTATGGTCTTGCTGGACAGCAGGCTACAGAAGCTTCTCGCCAGTTTGGCGCTAACCTTGGCCTTCAAGGAGCAACTACCGCAGGCTCCCAAGGTCTTCAGGCTGCATTGGCTAACCAACAAGCCGGACTTACCGCTGGTCAGGGCAATATCAACGCTGCTCTTGCTGCAGCCCAACAGGCGGAGGCTTCTCGTCAGTTTGGCGCTCAGCAGGGTATGACCGGAGCACAGAATGCAGCTCAGTATGGACAAGCAGCTCAAGCCGCCAACATCGGCCAGCAGCAGTTTGGTGCAAACTTGGGACTGCAAGGTCTTCAGACTGGCTTGCAAGCAGCTCAAGCGCAAGGTCAACTTGGTGCTACTCAAAACGCAACAAACTTGGCAAACCTCAGCTCACAAGCTGGTCTGGGCGCTACTCAGCAAGGAATCACACAAGCTGGCCTTACCGCAGATCAAGCAGCATTTGCCGCAGCTCGGGATAACCCTTACAAGATGCTGCAGTTTCAGCAGTCGTTGCTTAATGGTTTGCCGATCAGCGCGACAAACTATACGTCGGCAGGTACAAGCGATTTGCAAAACCTTGCAGGAGGCGCAACCACTGTTAATCAACTGCTTGCAACATTAGGCCTGTCGCCTACACAAACTGGCGCTGTGCCACCAAAAGTCTAAGGATAAGTCATGCAAAATATGGGCATCAATCAGTTGGCTAACATGTACATGGGCAACCCCCAGCCGTTGGCCGCTAAAGTACAGCAGGCTCAACAGCAGGCTAAGCCGGGTCAGATTCCTCCTGACTTGAAGGAAGCCCTTGCTCTGCAGCAAATCCAAGACATGCGACAGGCTGCTCAAAACCAGCAAGCCCTGCAAGCTGGCGGTCCACAACCTACCGTGGTGGATCAATTGAAGCAGATGATTGCTCAGCAACAACAGTCACAAGGTATGCCACAAGGCTTGCCTCAAGGTGCAATGATGCGTGCCCCACAAGGGATGCCTCAACAAATGGCACCTCAGCCTGCCCCTCAAGGACTGCCACAAGCCGCCCCTCAAGGCGCGGCCCCAGCTCCACAGCAACCCTCAGAGGAGCGGGCTGGCTTACCGCAACTTCCATCTTCACTGGGTCAACACTTGGCCGGTGGTGGAATCATTGCGTTTGCTCGTGGCGGAGATGAAGGCTTGGACATGGAGGAGTTTGACAAATTAAAACGCATGGAGGCTGGCTACGATCCTGCCGTCACAGAGCGTTTAAACGCAGCCAACACAAGGCAGCCAGCAATGCCTGCCGAGGCTTTAGCCGCTGCTCGTCAAGCTATGGCAGAAGCTGTTTTGAAAAATCCAACTACAGAGCAAAATGCTCGTGAAGCAAGGTTTGCAACAGACGTTGGGCCAAAAGATACCAGTGGTTATGATCGTGTAGCTGCCGAGTTAGAGCGCCGCAAAGCTCAACTTGAGGGTCCAAAGACCGGCATGCCTGCATTGATGGAATATTTGCAACAAATCGCCCTGGCTCCAAGAGGAGTTGGTAGCCTTACCGCTGGCGCAATGGGCGCTCAGAAGGTCAACGAGTTGCAGCAAAACCGTGAATTGCAGCAGTTTGATTTGACCAAGCAGATTCTTGAACAGCAGCAGAAAAAGACAGATGCTCTCCGTGAATACGCCAAAGAGAAGTTTGGAATTGGTGACGCGGCGTACAACAACTTGTACAAGGCCAAGTTTGAAGCTGCCAAGCAAATTACGCATGACGACTTTGAAGCCGACAAGCTGGCTAAGCAGCAGATTAGCGATGAGTTGACTCGTGCAAGCAACGAAAGAATGGCAAAAGAACGCAACGCAAATGCATTGGCTGTTGCGGGAATGCCGGGTCAAACTGAACGTATTGCCGCCAGGATTGAAAAACTCCGAGCCTTGGGAACGCCAGAAGCTGAAGCGCAAATTAAGCAAATTTTGGACACTAACGCTCAAATTACCGGAAGTGGCGCCGCTGGGGTGGGCGCTCAGCGCAATAAAATTATGGAAATGCGTCTTGAGCTCGCTGCCAATCAGGCAATTTTAAAAGACATGGATTCAACCGAGCAGGAAAAAAATGAAGCTAGGCAAGCCATTAAAGAGTTGCAGCAAAACATTGCAAACTCTCGCATTAAACCAATTAATCTTGAGGAGCCTGACATAAGTGGGAAAGCCAGAAATGCGCCGCCACCACCTCCTGGTTTTGTGAAACAATAAGACATCTTTAAAGGTAAGCTATGGAACGTGCAGTCAATCCTAAAACCGGCGAGGTTGTTTTTCTTGTTGGAAACGAATGGGTAAAACCGGGTGGAACTGCCACGAACGAGGACGGGGATACGGCTTATCTTGTCAAAAATCAATGGCAAGTTGTTAAGTCTAGCGCTCCAGCCCCAGATATGCGGCCTTCACTTGGCTCTCCTATGGGGGAGGACTTTGGCTCTGCCATCATGGCTGCATCTGAAATGCCAAAGCCTGTTCGTCGCGTGCCAGAGGTAGCCAAAACTCCATCAATTAGCCCTCAACCAAGCGTCACTCCTCCTGGCTCTATTGATGCTCAAGATTATTTGGCCGCTGTAGCCAAACGTAAAGAAGAAAACCCAGATCGCTCCGTGTCAGATGTTGCGGTTGATTCTGGAATCACCTTGCTAAAAATGGCAATTGGTTTGCCAGAAGCCTTTGTTGGGTTGGCCGATATTCCAACAGCCGGTCACATAGGTAAATTTCTTGAAGAGAATGGTTACAAGCCTAAAGAGGCTAAGGCCATTCTTGATACATATCTGTCCGAGGCGCAACAAGCCGCAAACAGAAAAGTAAGCGAAGCAAAAGGCTTTGGTCCGACGCTGGCTGCTGGTCTGCAAAACCCTAGCGTAATTGCATCTTCTGCTGTTGAGTCGTTGGGTCAAATGGTAGGTGGAGCTGGCGTTGCCCGTGGCTTAATGAAAGCTGCACCAGTAGTTGCGCCTTGGTTGGCGGGCGCACTTGGTGAGGGCATTCTTGGGGCTGGCTCTGCCGCAGAACAAATGCGTCAGGGCTCCGAAAGCGGCCTGCTTAGCGGAAAACAATCCTTAGCTGCGCTTGGCTCTGGCGCTGGTACTGCTGCATTTGGTGCGGTAGCTGGACGGCTTGCCAATAGGCTTGGCTTAGATGACGTTGAAACCATGTTGGCCGCTGGAACTACACGCGGACCATCCAAGTCAATTGGCGATTTTGCTAAACGCGCTGGTGCATCAGGCATTTCTGAAGGTGTTTTTGAAGAGATGCCTCAGTCTGCGCAAGAGCAGATGTGGATGAACTACGCCACTGACAAGCCGCTCATGGAGGGCGTGTCAGAGGCCTCCGCTATGGGCTTGTTAACCGGTGCGGCAATGGGTATGGCTGGAACTGGAGCAGGACAAATTCTTGGAAAGAAAGAGCAAACGCCTATCCCATCCGCAGAACAAATGATGCGGGACCGTGGCTTCTTGATCCCTGAGCAAAAACAGACCCTGCCAGAAATTCTTGCTGAACCAGTCGCCACCCCTCCGGAAGCGCCTGCGGCACCCGCTGCCGTAACGCCGCCTCCAGTAGCACCAGTTATTGCAACTCCCACAGAACTTTCCCAGCAACGCGCTGAAGAGCAAAAAAGCGTGCTTGATCTTGAGCAAGAAATGGAAGCGCCAACAACTAAAGAAGTTGCTCCAGAAAATGCCGTCTTGGTCGAAGGTGTGGAAACTCCGGCTGCAGAGGGGTCAACTTTAAAGGCTCCCAAAAATGCCGAGCCATCCATTGAGGCTGCGCCAGCCACTCCAGCAGCCCAAGAGGTAACGCCACCCGTTGTAACAAAGCCAGATGAAGATTACGCAAACAAATCTCTTGAGGAGCTTCAGACTTTAAGGGATGCTGCAGATCAAACTAACGATGCCTTGGACATGGCGGCGCTTGAAAAACATTTTGGCCCAGAGGTAGCTGCCGCGTATGGAAATATGAGCCGCAGCCAGCGTAATAAATGGTGGAATCAAAATGCCACGGACGCTATGGAGCAAGACTCCTCTGTATTCAATGGCGTCAATGAAGATTTGCTTGACGAATACATTAAGGCGCAAAATGACTTTGATACAAGCTCTCCTCGCGCATTGGGAAGATCGGTGGGTTTGCTTGCCCGCAATATCAAAGACCGTGGTTTTGTCGGCTCCCCTGATTTTGTTAGATTGAAAAATGCCCTCTCTTACGCGAAGCAGCAAGGCTGGAGTGAGGCGGAAGTTCTTGGCGGCATGCGACAACGCGCAGCCGAATGGGCAGGAGCCGATGCACAAGAGTTGTTTAAGGATTTGTTTAAAGCCAAGCCTACCGAATCCAAGGTAGGTATAGCTGCTCCAGCCAAAGAGGATATTCCTCTTGCTGACGAAGAATTTACTCCATTTGCCGAAGAGGACTTGACCAACGAGCCAATGCCAGAGCGACCAGAAGTTCAAGAGCTTTTGGATAAGCAGGCCCAGGCCAACAAAGATGTTGAAGATTTAGGTAAACGCACAGCAGGCACAAGCTTAATAAAAGTTCTGCAAGGAAGCCTGCAAGACAGCGAGATGTCTGAATTGGGCGGTCGTTCACGCCAGATCGGCAAGAACCCATTTATTTCCCTGGTTGCAAAAAAGGGAAAGCCCGGCTCTTCAATGGAAGATATGGTTGACAGCGGTGCGCTGGACTTGTTCTTGCCAGAAAAAATGCGCCCCAGCCATCCAGCCTACGACAATCAAGAGTCGGCAGCTTACATTCGTGAAAAACTGATTCAAGGCCAGTATTACACTAATGACACTCAGATGGCAATTGACCGCGTCACTGAGGGTATTTGGGACTTAGACAAACTTATCCAAGAGGAGTTATCAATTGATGACATCAACAAAGAAATCCAGCTCGCATTTGATGAGCAAAGAGAGGCTGATCTCAATGCTGAGGAAGCTATCCCCAGCAGTAAGGCTGGAGGTGCTGCAGAGGGCAAAAGAACAGAAGCAACAAATGACGAGCTCGACAAACGAGAAGCCCAGCTTGATCGCGAAGCGCAGTTAAATCAGCGTGAAGCTCGACTGCTTGAGGAGCGTAAGCGATTGGAGGAAGAGCGGCTTAAACTTGAGAGTCCAACCAAAGAAGAGGTTGTTCAGCAAGAAGAGCGCAAAGCAAAAACCGCTGAGCTTGATGTAAAAGAGCAGATTAAAAAAGAATCTGAAGCTGGTGCCGGTCAGTTTGAATTGACACGCGAAGAAGGCCGTCAGGATACCACTGGAAACTTGTTTGAACAACCAGCGGCAGAGCCTGAAGTAATAGAGATCAGCGTTGAACAGGAGCGCAAGGAAGCGTTAGATCAGTTTGCAAAAACTCTTGCCGTCCCAATTCCTGCGTTCCGCGCAACTAGCGCCAATAAAACTCAACTGCTAAGGCCGTCACCATTAAGTGAGCCGTCGTTGCAAGAGATTATTCAAATTGCTTCTGATGCAATTGATCTTGGTTTGCCTCCTGTTGTTCTTGGCAATGTGATTGCTGCAGGCTCAACCAAAATGAAGGCAGGGGGAGTCATGTCAGAACGTGGCTGGCTCATGACTGGATCGCAGTGGAAGGGCCTATCTTCGGCAGGCAAATTACACACACTTATCCATGAGCTTGCACACTCTGTAGATTTTAAAAATGGTTTAATTTCAGGCACGGAAAACTGGGCCAAAGCTAATGCAGAGTTGCAAAATTGGTACACAGAAAGCGTAGTTAAATTTAACCATCCTTTTCGGTATCCATTTGCGCCACAGTACAAAGGCAAAGTTGATTACGAGATGGAATCATTTGCCGAGGCATTTGCTTGCTACTTTACATCGCCCGTGGATTTACAAAAAAACGCGCCAGAGGCATACTCTCAAATTCAAGCCGTAATCGAAAGGATTCAAGATGGATCGCAAAAAGCAAGAGCAGCAGGCGCAAGAGCGACAGACACTGCTGGAATCAAAATTCAGCCTTCCAGAGTTGAAAAAGATACAACAGTTCAACCCAATATTGGCGCAGTCGGCACTGCTGTCGGCGCAGCTACGGGACTCAAAAATCGAGGTTCTGTAAAAGTAAACGCCTCCATTGGCATGAACATCTTCAACCGACGGCCATTAATCAATTGGACAGCGCCCGAGTTCACAAGCAAAGACAAGTTTATCTACGCCGTTCAAAACCGGCAGATTGACACCAAGCGTGTTGTTGACGAGATCACCAAGTCAATTGGTGCAATTGACGACCGCTGGAATCCGTACTTGATGGAAGAGCTGTTCCACGGACGCGCCGCTAAGCAGACCAAAGACTTTTTGGTAAACGAGCTGCGCCCCTTGTTGAAAGAAATGGACAACCTGGGAGTCACCATTCCCCAGTTGGAAGAGTATCTGCACAACAAGCACGCTGAAGAGCGCAACGACCAGGTAGCCAAGGTCAATCCAACCATGCCTGATGGTGGATCAGGAATTGATACGGCTGATGCCCGTGCATATTTGGCAGCGCTGACGCCGGGACAGAAAAATAACTTTGACCAAGTCAACCGAATGGTTAAGGTTATCACCGGCAACACTCGTCAAATGCTTGTTGATAGCGGACTAGAGAGTCAGGACACTATCGACACATGGGAGAAGACCTATGGCGAGTACGTGCCATTGAACCGCGATGATGTGGACTACAGCTCCAATCAAGGCCAATCTGTTGGTCAAGGCTTCAGCGTAAGGGGCGCGTCTTCTAAGCGTGCTGCAGGCTCTTCTCGTAAGGTTGTAGACATCTTGGCAAACATTGCCATGCAACGAGAGCGCACCATTGTGCGTGCGGAAAAGAACCGTGTAGCGACAGCTTTGTACGGGTTGGCGTTGCAAAATGCAAATCCTGGTTTCTGGTTGGCCGTAAACCCTGGCAGCAAGAAAGATTTGCCCGCAGTTATCAATGAGTTGATTCAAATGGGCTTGACTGTACAAGATGCTCGGGGCCTAATGGCTGAGCCCACCCAGACTGTTATTGATCCGAAGACTGGCTTGGTTACTAAGCGCATTAATCCAGTCTTGCGTGGTGCCAACAATGTCATGTCCATGCGGGTCAACGGCAAAGATCGGTTTGTGTTCTTTAACCAGAACAATGAGAGTGCCAACCGGATGGCGACGGCACTCAAGAACCTTGACGCAGATCAGCTTGGCTGGGTTATGAGTAACATGGCAAAGGCCACACGGTTCCTTGCCAGCATCAACACTCAATACAACCCTGTGTTTGGTGTTTACAACTTCTTGCGCGACATGGAAGGCGCAACGCTTCAACTTTCAACCACAGAGCTGGCCGGGAAGCAAAAAGAAGTCATGAAGAATGTCATGCCTGCATTGGCTGGCATTTACTCTCAGTTGCGTGCAGACCACCAGGGTAAGGTGGTGACAGGTCAGTGGTCTAAGTTGTGGGAAGAGTTTCAGCAGCAAGGCGGTCAGACCGGGTTCAGAGATCAATTTAGCCGGGCAGAAGAGCGCAGCAATGCGCTTGAGCGTGAGCTGAAAAAGATGTCTCAAGGCAAAGTTAACAAAGCTAAAGATGCAATATTTAATTGGTTGAGTGACTACAACGAGACAATGGAGAACTCGGTTCGTTTGGCTGCATATAAAGCTGGCTTAGACAATGGACTGAGTAAAGAGAAGGCTGCAAGCTTGGCCAAAAACTTGACGGTAAACTTTAACCGCAAGGGTCAAATTGCCACGCAAGCTGGCGCGTTGTACGCATTCTTTAACTCCGCTGTACAAGGCACGACAAGATTGGCTCAAACCATTACTGGTCCGGCTGGAAAAACAATTTTGGCTGGTGGATTTATTCTTGGAGCAATTCAAGCTGTTGGCTTGGCTGCAATGGGCTTTGGTGATGATGACCCGCCGGAGTTTATCAAGGACAAGAACTTCATCATCCCATTGATGAATGGCAAATACTTGGCAATTCCAATGCCGCTGGGTTACAACGTAATTCCATCGACAGCTCGCATCTTGACTGAAGGTGCAATTGACTTTGCGCAAGGTAAGAAGGTTAACGCGCCTAAGCGCATTGCGCATATGACGGGTTTGCTTTTGGATGCGTTTAACCCAATCGGTAATGCTGGATGGTCAGCTCAGACTTTTACTCCAACGCTGGGCGATCCAGTCGTGGCAATTTTTGAGAACAAAGATTGGACTGGAAAGCCAATTGCCAAGGAAGACTTTAATAAGCTGGACCCTACGCCGGGTTACATGCGAGCCAAAGAAGCCGCTTCAATTTTTGGGAAAAAGATTTCCAAGTTTATAAACTACGCATCCGGCGGAACCAAAGACGTTCCCGGTATTGTGAGTCCAACTCCGGATCAAATTGATTACCTGATTGGGCAGGCAACTGGTGGCATTGGTCGCGAAGTGCTTAAGGCAGCCTCTACAGCACAGGCGCTTAAGACAGGAGAAGATTTGCCTCTTTATAAGATTCCATTGGTGGGCCGCTTCTACGGCGACACCAAGGGCAGCTCTTCTGTGGCCAATCATTTCTACGACAACATCAAAAAGATGAACGAGTATGAAAACACTGTGAAGGGGATGCGGGCTCGTCGCGAGAATGTGCAACAGCTTTACAAAGAAAACCCAGAAGCCAGGGCATATGAGTTTGCCAACGAAGTAGAGCGCGAGGTGCAGAAGCTGCGCAAACTACGTCACTCGCAAGTGGAAAAAGATGCGCCAAGAGAAGCTGTTCAGGCCACGGAAAAACGCATCACTTACCAAATGAACCGCCTAAACAGTAGGATTGAATCTTTGGAGAAAAAACGCTCTTCTGTTGAGAATTGAATGCCAAAGTAAACCCGCTATTTATTTAAAATAAATAGCGGTCCCTCTAAGGTATTCAATTCTCATTAAACAGGGTTTCGATGGTTTTGTTCAGCGCGGATAGCTCATCCATCTTTTGCACTGACCACATGCGTTTTTGCCCGTGGATTCCATTGAGGCTTCCACGGTGGCAATCGGGGCACAATGGCATGGATGTGTACCATTGGCCCTGATTGATTTCGTGGCACTCGCTAGGTCCAGCAGCGTCGCAGATCACACAGTTCATTTCCTTGATCCGTGCAATATGCCTACGCTCTGACACCGTAGGAGCCTTCTTATTTTTGCTCTGCATGAGCCCTAATCCATTCTGCTGTTTTAAAAAGAGAGTGCTGAATAGCATTGATGTTTTCTTCCCAGCCGTTAAGGTTGTGATGCAGCAACTTGGACTCCAGTTGTTTGAAGTTTTGTTCTGCCCAGATCAAGTACTCGCTCCAGTCGTTGATTGATTCTTTCATAGTCGCTTATTTCTTTCTGCCATCATGGCTTCGGCTTTATCAAATGCTTCTTTGGCTGTTTCTTTAGGGTGCTGCATGGTGCTGCTGCCCAACAGGGCAAAACCAGCGTACCAGTCCAGCATGGTGATCTCTTGAATGGATGGCTGCTCACGAGGAGCAACCAGCTCTTCAATTCCTTCAGGCTTTTTTGGTCTTGCCATTTGTTTTACCCTTCACGTTTTGCGATACCAGCATTGGACGCAGTTGGCCTTCCAAATAGTTTGCCAAGCTCTGGCCGCCAACTCCGATAACGGTACACCACTGGTCATCATTAAGCGTGCCGATGACGTCGCGGATGGCTTTGTTGTAGCCGCCGTTGAACGAGTCGTCACCTTCGATAATCAAGGTGATGGCGTCGCGCACCAGGGCTGATGCCTTGCGCTCGCCGGCCGCAATCTTGAGCTTCTTGTAAATCTCTTCCGGCAAGTGAACCGAGTACGGGATTAAGCGTTTGTTTTCCATGATCTGTATTCCTGTTGCACAAACTGCAGCTTCTTGGCAGCCTGTTGATTTTCTTTAAGTTCGGAGCGCGACTGAATTTCCAGTTCTTCCTTGAGCCACGCAACGACGGCGGATTCAGTCATCTCAAATATCTGTCCGATGTCCAGCAAATACTGAGCAAACTGAGGGTCACGGCAAAGGATTCCTGCTGCACGTACTGCGTCACGGGAATACTCTGCGTCTCTGTTGATGGGTTGTTCTTCGCCGTTCAGTCTTACCATAACCACTTGATACCTTGCCCCCACAAAGTCCCTCAACAGAGCCTCTGGAACCTCGTCGGGGTGTACGTTAAGAGTAAGAATATAGCCAGTCTTGTCTTGCTTCATGGCTATCTTCACGCCCTCAAACTGTAGCGTCTTAATGGACATGGTCAGAAGGGCAAATCTTCGTCAGATGGAAACACTTCTCGCTGCTGCTTGGGGCTGCGTCGCTCAAACTGAGGCTCAGATGATTCCCGACTTCCTTGAAGAGCTACATCATTGACTCGAATCTTCATGCTCTTGCGTTCTTGCCCGTTCTTGTCTGTCCATACATCTTCTGTGACTTGGCCTGTGACGGTGATCTTTGAGCCTTTAGTGATGTATTGACCGAGAGATTCGGCACGTTTTCCAAATAAGCTGCAATTCCACCAAACAGTTTTATCTTTGCCTTGGCTGTCTGCAATTGAAAACGATGCAATGGCTGTTCCATCGCTAAGGTATTTCATTTCAGCATCTTTTCCTGTTGTGCCAGCTACGGTAATTACATTCATTTTGATTCCTTAAATTGTGCATCCAGCATGAAGATTTCGTTTTGCAGCAATGTATTGCTGGTGAGCTTCTTCTGGCGTTGAAAAAAGTCCAAGATGTTTTATTTTCTTGTTGACCGAAATTTGCGCAACATATTTTCCGGACGCTTTGTGAAAAGCTGAGCCGAGAAGTTTTGTTTTGCTGTCACTTCTTGCGCCGTGAATGTTCTGAGCATTTATTGCGGCGTTCACATCCCGAAGATTTTCAAGGCGATTGTCCGATCTAATTCCATTGATGTGGTCTATTTGCCCAGAAGGCCATTTGCCAAACAATAAAAGCCAAACAAGTCTGTGGGCCGAGTATTGCTTTCCATCTATGCGAACTTGCAGATGGCCGTGTGAGTCTTTCTTTTTCACGACGTCGCCAACTTTTGCATTGCTTACAGATTTGATTCTTACGAAAACGCCTGTGATTTTGTCATAGTCAAAAAGCTCCTTTAGGCGCTCTTGTGTTAGCTCAGTCATTATTCTTCCTTTGTAAATTGTTTCTTTGCTTTGGTGAACATAGCAAGAATCTCCTCGTAAGCCGATGCGTCCTCCTTCGCCTTGTCAAAGATGTTTTTGTTGTTTCTGAAGATAGCCATAAGATCAGCTTCGCTACCTACATTGTCCAGTGCCAACGCTACAGCATCTCGCACCATAGCTACCCATTCATCAAAGCTCTGCTCTAGTTCGTTTGGCTCAATAGATACCTTGAGCTGCCATGCTCCCGGCTTGCCTTCAATTACTTTTGGCGCTACTGGTGCCTTGGCCGCCACGGGCTTAGGAGCAGCCTTAGCTGGCGCTGCTTGGCTTTGCGGAGCAGGCTTGGATGCGTGGTTACCGTCGTCGTCTTCAGGTGCAATACCGCAGGCGGCTTGCAAGCTATAGCGACGAGCATAGGTCAATGCACTGCCGTAGCCTTGAGCATCATGCTTAGAGGCTGGAACGTGCAGCTTGCCGCCACTGATCTGCTCGCCGGACTCGTGAATGAAGATTGTCTCCACGATCACGCCGTCTTCGCATGGATGGGTGTTCTGCATGAGCATGATGCCATTCGTATTGAGGGCGTCAATGACTGCCTCGATACACGCATCCAGTGCCGCATACCTGTTACGGAAATGCGGGTTGGTGGATGTCTTAAGCGCAGGGCCGAACTCTTTTTGAGCCCGGACAAGTGCTGCTGATATTTCTTTCATTGAAATTCCTTACGTTGTGTTTTGTTATCGGGATGCAGAAGCCACTTGTCACCCAAGTATTCGATGGATGCTTGCAGCTTTTGTTCGTTGCGTTGCTGGAGAAATTCAATCAACTCTGGCGTGATCGGCCCATGCAATGGACTGGCGCTGATTGGGTTGATGTCAAATTCCATGAAGTGTTCTTTGAGTCGCATGATTGCGTCCTTAAAATAAGCCAAGCCAAATTCCCGTGCCGTGAATCCATGCAATGGGAAATACAATTGCTCCAGCAATCAAGAATCCCCAGGCTGCCGTCTGAAGGCAGACAACAATATGGGTCATCCATGCTGCAAGAATCCAGCCCAAGCCGCCAATTACAAGTAGTTCTTTCACAGCAGCTCTCCTTGTTCTGAAGCGGTAAGAATCACCTTCTCAACTTTGACGCCAGCATTAAGGCTATCGACCAGCTCGTCTTGCGAGGCAACGTGCGCTGTAAATTCCTGCTTGGCTGCGTGAGCAACGGCCTGAGATACAACAGTGGACTTGATGAGACGCACGGTCCCGGTGGTGTTGTTCTTGACAATGTAAATGCGTTGAGTAGCCATGATTATTACTTTGGTTGAGTTTGCTGAGCGGCCAATTTCTCGGCCTTCTTTTTGTAGTAGTACGCGGTTGCATACGAGTTACGCTTTTCACGTTTTGCTTGCAACATTTTCGAGGCCGAGTAGTCTGGGTTTGTGGAAAGCTGATCCAGAACAGAGTTGAGGCTGCGAGACAAACGGTCTATGCGCTCTTCCAATACGGTAATACGCAGAGTGAAGCTAAGTTTTTCTTTGCTTGAGATGAACATGATTATTCCTTGGTTGATTTACGATTGGTTTTTGAATTGACCCAATCAGTCAATCTGCGGATTTGCCATCCGGCCCACACCCCAATCAGAAGTGCAAGTGCCATTGCAACGATTACATCGCCGCGACCAGCAAAGATGCCAACTGCATTCATTTGGCGATCTTCGGCAGTGGGTAGGGCACCTTGTTGGTGGGCTGGCAGTGACCGTCATCCGATGCAAAAGGCTTGGTCTTAAAGTCAGCGTCTTCCAAGCAGCCGGTGTTAGCCGACACGGTAGAGCACTTGACCTTCTTAATAAAAGTCTTCTCCGGGTTGACGAACTCCATAGTCGCCCAGCCATCGCCTTGAGGACAAGCATTTTCTTGTGTGCTGTCACCGCGACCAATGATGTCCCAGCCTTTGAACAAGACGTTTTCTTGGCGGTACTTCTGCGCGTTCCACATAGCGTTCTCACGCGCTGTGCCTTTGGCTTCTTCCAGCGAGTTAAAGCTGACTTCGTTCTTGCCGCAAGCGGTAACAAGCACGGCCACTGAGGCGATTAAAAGAATTTTCTTCATGATGGTTCCTTGGTTAAAAGATATTTTTGATACTGGTCACATTGCTTGTTGACCTGACAAAAGCCAGAGCAACGAGTCCTGTCACCCTCTCGTACTTCCAGAAAGTACCCGGTTGAAGGTAGAGCTAGTTCGGCCTCTACCTTGTTGGTGTGAACGCTCTTGGCACGCTTGCCGCCCTCTTTCATCACCGCATATAAAGTGGGCTTCTCCCACATCTCGTCTGCTGAACACTCTGGCATTCCGTGGCCGGTGTGCATCGCAAAGAAAGCATCGTTGTGCAAGGCCAGTCGCTTCGCAGCATAGGCCTCACGCTCGTCGTATGACCACAGGGGCAGCTCAATAACTGTCACTGGTGCCTTGGGGTAGCCTTCGCGTGTAGCTGCGTCACGGCGCGACCAGTCACGAATGATGGCTACGATCTGCAACGACTTAACCTTTTGCTTTTTGACGCGCTCGATCAGCCAGCCATACAGATTCAACTGGTTGTGCCAATCTGCTTTCTCGTTCATCACAGCCCATGCACTGGTGACCTTGTAGTCGCTGATGACAATGCCGTCTTCATAGACCTCTTGCAAGTCAATAGCGCCGCTAATCTTCCAGCCTTGGAACTCAGTGTGAATGCGTTCTTCGACTACGTGGTGGTCATCCTTGCCGTGCTGCAATACTTCGTGAACGGCTGATCCAAAGAGTGACCAGACCATGTCGGCTGCGTCTTCTTCAAGGATGTCCCAGTGCTGGCGCTTGAGCTGGACAATGCGTGGGCTGTTCAGTATCTCTGTCGCGCTAATCTGTGCATCACCCTTGGTGTAGGTGGGGCGTGAGATGGCGTTGACAAAGGTATCCGGCAGACCAAGATGGTTGGTAAGTTTCATTGAATTGGCCCCGCTGTCTCAAAAAATTCACCAGCCAACTCATAGCACCCAGCAAGCAAACTAACAGCATCTTTAAAAGATACCTCGTGCAAAGCTGCCATTGCAGAAAACACAATCCCGGCTGCGATGATTTTTTGCTGAATCGTTTCATCTTGAGCGTATAGCAGTTCAGCAACTTGAGCCGCTAAGATTCGTGATTTGGTAATGTCGTGCTTCGCTTCTTCTCTTGTAAGTGTTTCTTTGTTTTTCATGACTGCTCCTTGTCGGCAATTTGTTGAAGCTCTTTATTTTGAGAGTGCATCATTCCCGATAGCATTGAAATCTTTGCTTGGGCATCTGCATTCTTGGCTCTGTCGCTGTTGCTAAGCAACTCTGTTCGGGTGAAGCTGACGGCCATAGCCATCTTCCTCATCTCCTTGGCAATTGCTTTGACGCCAGTGTGTACTGCATAACCGGTTTGCGATTCGGGCGCAATCACAATAAAACTTCCTTTGTGATCGGCCACCAACAACATGCAGTGAGCTGTAAGTAACGAGTCCTTGATCTCTGTGATTGCGGTAAGCAACTCAAGGTCATATCTCCGTACATCTTCAATGCTTCTGGGTGGATGCACTTCGCACAGCTCAGCAAT
Organism: Chloridella minuta; assembly: GCA_032273045.1. Taxonomy (NCBI): domain Eukaryota; class Xanthophyceae; order Mischococcales; family Pleurochloridaceae; genus Chloridella; species Chloridella minuta. The sequence continues at coordinate 13,570 of JAUKPQ010045592.1, read as the reverse complement.
ACGCTTGCGGCTAACGACTGAACCATAGGTCAAGCCTTCACCCAGCAACGTCCTTACTGCCTGCTTCCATGCGGGGAATAAAGATGTATCGCTCATTACAAAAATTCCACCGTAAAGCGGCCAAAGCGTGGTCGGTAATCTCCCAGACCAATCAAGGCACCAGCATCTTGCACGGCCTTTTTGACCTCGTTAATGTTTACCACTTCTTCGTTCACGGCAATGGTTGCGTTCATGCTCCAACGGCGAAAGATTGGGCGATAACGCATGATCTTTGCAGTTCCAACTTTGACGCCACGGCAATCAATATATTCCGAGTTTTCCCAAAGCTGCTCTGGGCTTTTGTTTTCGTAACCAATGAAGGTCAACTCGTCTTCCACTACCTGCACGCCTTGCTTAAACTTCACGCCCAGCTTCTGCAACTTGGCTGCGTTAATCAAGCAAGCGTCAAGGTTCTGTGCTGGCAAGAAGAAGCCAGCCTGCTTGTTCCAGTAGCAGCCGCCAATGAACTCGCTGCGAGCAATAGCAACGTGGTCATCGTCTGTCTTCTTGCGCTTGCCAGTCAGCTCTTTGTGGGCCTTGGCTAACGGGTCCAACGGATTGGCAAACCGATCCGAGTGCATGAGAAAAGGCGCTTTGCCCGTAATACGAATTGCAATTGATTTCATGGTTTTTCCTTAAAAGTTATTGACGCAACTTTTTGCATCGAAATGACACCTCGTTGAAGAGTCATCCCGCTGCATGCAGCCCTTGCAACACCGCTCCTCGCCTTTCCAGACCTTGGGACGCCTGACCTCTCCCATGCTCACCACGTCTTGCCTTTCCGGACCAGACCTCTAACACTCGAAGTGGCACTGTTACCAATGCCCTATCGACTGCATGCAGCCCTCGACCCGCCAAACCCAACCACACTCCACCCCAGCTAACTCCACCCCAGCCCCGCCCATCCTTGGCTGGCCCATCCAAATGGTGTTGCCACCGAAATGATTTCTTGTGAGAAACCATCCCGCTGTAAACAGCCCGTGCCTGACCTTGCCGTGCCCCGTATGAACATGCCGAGCCACAAATATTTTATATACATCAGGTAGGTTGGACTCGATTGTACCTGCTACATATCAGCTTCGTCAACACCCGATACAATATGTTTTGCAAATTATTTACTTAGGATAAACCCTATGAGAGTTGCCGCAAGAAGAGACGCGAATGAAGACCAGATCGTGAGCGCATTAACAGCGTGCGGGGCTTTCGTCAAGAAGATCAACGATGTCGGCACGTTTGATTTGCTGGTGTGGTATCGAGGCCACACTCTGTTGATTGAAGTGAAAGATGGCCGTAAGCCTCCTTCAGCCCGCGAGCTGACACCTGCGGAACAGAAGTTCCATGCCGCGTGGCCGGGAGACAACCTGCATATCGTGCTTAGCCCAGAGGATGCGCTTGCATTGCTAAAAAACTGTGGTTAAACTGGCATCGTGACTTTCATGGTTGGTTCTCCGGAACTTTGTGGCTCCTTAACCGGGGCCACTTTTTTCACCAAGACGCATGCGCCCTACCTCTGGGGATTCTCGGAGGACCGGCTAGGACGCAGCCGTGTTGGTGTAGTGCGATAGACGAAGGACGCTTACCGTTGGGTTCGCAACGGCGCACGGGCAATAGGACATCCCACGAAATCCTCACCCCGCCAACAACTAGCACGCCTGATGAGTCCGTTGGGACGAAACACTTCGGTGTCGCGTGGAGTTTCCCATGTGGGGGAATAACTGGAAACCTTAGCGGTTCAACCCTAAGAGTCTTCGAAAGAGGACGTTTAGGGCGTGGGTGTGCAACGAACCGTGACTGCACACATCTTGCCCCACACTTTTTTTGTGTATACTATCGCCATTATGAAAAACGTATCCTTGCCGCGACCGACCAAGCCGAGTGTAGCTCAGCTGGTAGAGCACGCGCTTTGGGAGCGTGAGGCCGCAGGTTCAACTCCTGTCACTCGGACCAATTCCCGATATTGATCCCCTCGCACAAGGGGGCAGTATTTTGCTAAGGACGCAAAGCGGTTTGTAAAACCGATGCCAGTGGTTGGCCAGGATCGTTACCTGGATGCCCCACCAAAATATTTCTTGACAATCAACGATCCCGTATGGTTATAATGGAACCGTTGCCGTAGGAAGCGACGAAATTTAGGCCGTTTACACATGCGTACCGCCTTACCTAATGATGGGTCGTAGATTCATTAGGCAAGGTTCCTACCGGGCGCAGTTGTAAACGGCTTTTTTGTTTTCTACGTCAACTTGGTCTGAGGGTTTATCGGGAACCCTGTACTGTTTGACTCAGACCGAGAGCCATAAAAAGATCGACGTGGCAAGCGCGGGTGGGGATAGCGCCAGTTGTTGAATAAGCCGCCAGAACGGAACTAGGTCGAAAGATTGAGGTGATCCGGGGTAACGGCAACAACTGGGTCAAGCTTGGTCAGTGCGCTAAGAAGGGACCTCACAATGGGTCTAAATGTCTGACAGCTACGGCGGAACATTGAGAGATGACCGTAGCCAATGTAACGAAGGAACGACCGACGTGATATTGATCTTCAGCCAACTCCGCAATCTGTGGACTAGGGGTGGGCTGTGTCCAGCACTTCAGTCTCTTCCCTCCGTGATAAACATTCTTAGGGGTTAACGTGACTTCAAAGTGTGAAGCTAACAGGCAAGTAGGTTAATCAAACACACATAAAAAACCCGCCTCAGTGGACGGGTCTAGTGGTTACTCTAACCTTAGTAGCTTCACGGCCTGCCTCACAGCCTGCAGTACCTCTTCCAAGTTACCGTTACTAAGTACCATCGGCTTCTTCATCTCGATTGTGCAAGCGGCCTCATCGAGCAGCTCAAGAGTGAAAAGGATGTTGTGATCCTCGTCCACTGCTTCTACTTTGGTGGCGTAAATGGAAATCATTTTTTACCTACTGCATTCTTGGCAAAGATGTTTACGGTTGTCAGTGGCTCACTGGACAAATGCTTGGTACCAAACTGCTTGTACTTCAGTCCTTGGTCATCGTCTATTAAGCCTGCTTTGTGGCGGCTTTTGAAGTGAGGGTCAGTGGCAAAGATGCTTGGCCGAGGATCGTCTTTCCAGCAAAATGGTGAGGTCATGCTTGCTCCTTGGTGTGCTTAGCGTGTTCCATGTTAAAAATCTCCAGTATCTTTGGCATCATGGCTTTAAGCAAAGCATTCCGGTCAATCTCTGGCTTCTTCAGTTGTGGTACGTAATCTGGTACAACTAACTCCACACCAATGTACTTGGCAAAGTCTGTTAGTACGGTGGAAGCAAAGTCTCGATCTGTTGCATACCACTCATCCATTGACTCTCCGTCTCGCGTTTCAATGAACGCCAACATTTTTTCTTGTATGTCTGTCATGCTTTGCTCCTAAACAGGTTGGTTACACGGCGCTTGAGTATGGCCCAAATGCTTTGCTGGTGATCTAGCTGCTTCTCCAGATCAACTACGCGCAGCAGCAGTTCGCTGTTGTGCATGGACATGATGGCCCATGCTTTCTCGATGTCTTCTTGCTTCATGCTTGCTCCTTAGCGCGTGGCGGCTCGTTTACCAGCCACAGTGCAAATGTTTTGGTCTTGTGGTTTTTAAACTGGCGCACTGCATGAGATTGGCGTATGCCTTGATTAACCATGAACCGATATAAAGCTTTGCGTATTGGCTGAAATTCATCCTCTGGTATCTGCAAGGCTTGTTTGCAGTCCATGAGCCCCATGAACTCCGTGTCGTACTTTGTTTTGCCCTTCAGTGCTCTGGTGCATCTTTCAGGGATTGGCACCAGCTTGATAAGCGGCTCATTGGTAAACGGGTTGGTCTTGCCGATAAATTTAGTTACGTTCATTCTTCTTCCTTGTTTAAAGCTGCCCATTCTTCGTCAGTGATAAGCGGGACAGGGCTTGTATCTAGCTTTGCTTGCTCCATGGCGTAGCGTACAGCCATCATCCGAGCCTTGGCCTCGCGCTCGATGCGGTTGAACTCTTCGTCTTCAGTGTTCATGCTGGTTCCTTTCGTTGTTGTTTAGCTTCCCAGACTTTGCGGTGGACGTTGCCTGCGGGCAAAAGATCAAACCGATCCGGCGCAATCAATGTCAGTTGATCTTCGTGATACCAAGATACTCCACCGCGTTCACCGCGCTCTAAAATAAACAAAGAATATTCTTTATCTGGATTTGATCCGCTGCGACCGTATTGTTCTGCGTAGGTATAAAGCACAATGGCTTTACAGTTGCCCTCAAAGTGGCTCATGTATGCGGGCATCTTGCCAACCTGAACCAAGTCGCCTTTAAAAAACTTTTGTGGCATCGTTTTTCTCCTCTGGTCCTTGAAACATTGACCGGCTTAAACTGTTCAGCAGTATTGCGGCAGCAGCGCCGCGCTCTTCTTCTGGGTAGTGCTCGGTAACCACCTCCTCCAGTGTGTCCAACACAAACTTTGTCATCTGTTCCATTGTCAGTATCATGCTTCGCTCCTTTGATTTGCTCGCGACTTGGCATAAGCAGCCTCAAGTGCAGCCGACATTTTCAGGCTTGCCAAAGCAATAGTCTTCATCACGCGCTGAGTTGACCACAAGAAAGCCCTATGGCTGCGGAATAATGCCAGCTTACGCTTGCGGTGTTGTCTCATCTTCATTCTTCGCTCCTTGGGTGTGGTGCATCTTCGGGAGTGTCGATGCACAGGTAAACCGCTATGTACTGGCCGCGCTTGGGCGGTAGCCAGCGGTCGATGTAGACACCAAACACTTTTGGCATCTGTGTGTACAGGTTGGACATGTCTGTCTTGAGTGCCGTAGCAATCTCGTCAACCGTCATGCCGTCATCTGAGGCTTGCAGCAGCGCACGTATGGCTTGTTGGCGGTTAGCGGTCATTATTTTCTCTCAGCTTGGCTTCAATGATCCGCACAAGATCAGCAGTTTTGTTCATCGGGTAGATCACAATTTCAGCAACTTCTTTTGGGGTCAGGCCGACCCATGTGCGCTGTGCTGCCAGCTTGTCCCGCAGTTCATCGCGCTGTGCTTTTATGCAGGCAGGTCGGTCGCAGTAGTAGCTGCATGAATGAATGTCAGTCATGTGTTCTCCTTAATGCCGTGGGCGGATTCGATGGCGAGTCCGTAAGCGTTGACTCGATCCTTTAGGGTTGGTTTATATCCGACACTACTCCATAGTCTTTGCTTCTGGCCCAACGTCAGCGGCACAGGTGCTGGCTGTGCTACGGGTAAGGTGGTGAGCAAACGCATTTCATAGACGCCGGGATAATCACGCATTAATCGCTGCGCTTTTTCTTTTTGCTCTTTTACGGTGGGTTTATCCACTGTCGCCCAAGTCGCACCGACTCGCATCTGCACAAGAACAGGCTCCTGCACAGGTGCTGCAAGGGCTTGCTTGATGGCGGTAATGGCTATTCCATGCAGATGATGATGGGTCGCATCTTCTGGCGTAAATCCGTCAAATTGCAGCGCCTCCAGCGCCAGTTTAAGCGCATCAATTTGATTGGTCATAACGTATTTCCTTCATGCATTTGGCGCTTTGCAACAATGTATGCCTCATGTGCAAACTGTGGATTTTGAAAAGTACCAAGATTTATTTTTACTCCGTCAACCCGAATTTCGGCCCTGTAATTCTTGCCATTTGGACTTACGCCAAGCAGTCCGGATTGATTGTTTGCTCTCGCTTTACGCTCGTTCTGAATGTTTGTCGCATGGTCAACACTTCTGAGGTTTGAAATCCTGTTGTCGGCAGGATTGCCGTTAATGTGATCCACCGAATTAGGCCACTCGCCATGCGTGTATAGCCATGCAATGCGGTGAACGTAGTAATTTCTGCCTTGAAATTTGACATACTTGTGCCCAGTGCTGTTTGTTGCTTGGCACAGTTTCCTGCGCACTTTTGCTGGTGCGTTATGCGTCCATCTCAAATCCCCAGACTCCGGAAGGTACTCAAAGTAAGTTTTCACGTTGCTTGATGTCAATGCTTCGTCTTTGGTCATCTGTCTTCTCCATCAAAGTTAGCAATGTGTTCTTGCAAGTCAACGATGCGGGCTGTTTGGCGTTCCAGCATTACATCTTGGTCAGCCATTAACTTTTCCAAGTTTTTTATCCATGCGTTTGCTTCTTTTAATTTCGCTTTTAACATTTCATTTTCACTTGTGTAAATGTTCATTTCTCCATCTCCTTCTGTGGCAATGTATATGTCAAATAGCGCACAGCAGTGTCGCCATCTTTGAGTAGCACAGTGATCGTTGCAGCTTGCAAGTCTCTGCCATAGATCAGCATCAGTGCTTCCATGACTCTTTGGATTTCATTGTTCATGCTTGTCCCCTTGCTCGAATAGCGGCAACGCAATCGCTGCGATCAGCATCTGGCAGCAATTCTTCAATAGCTATTTCACACTCTTCACGCTCTATTGCAACCATCTTTTTACACATCAGCGTCCAGCTTGCATTTGCTCTTGCGTTTGCTTCTGCTGTTGCTTCTTCACGCACCAGCGCGGCAAAGGCTTCAAGTTTTTGCTCTGCCCAAAAACTATGAATTGACATTCCAGCCTCTTGCGCCATCTCCATGATTGTTCGTTTGCGCCATGTCATTTGCACTTCTCCTTTTTGTCGTCACACTTAGCCGTGATGTGCGGGGGTGGCACATAGACCGGCATGATTACCGGGGCAGGGGTTGGCTTTATCGGAGGGGGAGCAGGTCTTGCTGGTGCTGGTGCTGGAGCTACTCGCACAGGCGGTGGTGAAAAGTGTGGTGCGCTGAAATGCGGCGCAACAGTGATGGCAGAAAATATCAGTGCGTTAATCATTTGTTTTTCCTCGCCTCGCGGCACAGTTGTTTAATCTCAGTCGATATGTCAGGGCTGAACTCAGCAAGAGCACAGTCCATCTTCTTGGCCTCGTGCAGTGGCGGGTACATCCAAGCGCACAGGAGGATGATGGACACAAACATCGCCGTCATGCTCACCACTAAGATGCCGTCCCACACACCACTCATAAAACGGTTCATGGTTTTCCTTTGAAAATGAAAGTTCTTGTTTTCCTACCTGTTAGCAAGATAGTCAATCTAACTGTTGACTCGGGTGTAGTTTACTGTAGAATCCTGAACATCGTCAACATATTTTTTAAAAGGATTCGCATGGATGAAGCAAGGCAAAAATTTGAGGCGCTGATTGAGGCCAAAGGACGGGACGCCCCCGCATGGAGCGGCACCCGATACACAAACGACAACATCCAAACCTACTGGCGCTGGTTTTATCTGGGCTGGACAATGACAAAAGGAAACACATGAAAGTAATGAATCTCGCAGCCTTGGTGCTGGACCCCCGGCTACAGTCTCGCGTTGAAATCAACGAGGACACCGTATCGGAATACGCAGCCGACATTGAGGCGGGCGATCAATTCCCACCAGTCATCGTGTTCTTTGACAGCACGCATTTTTACTTGGCTGACGGCTACCACCGCTACTATGGACACAAGCGTGCAGGCAAGGTCAGCATTCAGTGTGAAGTAATCAACGGCACTATCCGTGATGCCATTTACTACTCGGCCGCAGTCAATGCGAAGCACGGGATGCGCAGGTCATACGCTGATCGTCGCAAGGCTGTGATGATTTTGCTGGACGATTTTGAATGGTCGCTCAAGAGCAACACTGAGATTGCCAAGCACGTTGGCGTATCAATTTCATTTGTATCCAACTTGCGCAGCACAAACGGCAAGACGCCAGAGAAGGTGCAGTACACAACTCCAAGCGGTGAAGTCAAGACACGCGAGAAGAATACTGGCCGTCCAGCCAAGGCCAAAGAAGAGCCGCTCAAGGAAGAGCCGGTCGCAGCAGAGCCCGAAAACAAGTTCGGTGCGCACGACGAATTGATCGAAACTTTGACCAAAGAAAACGCAGAGTTAACGCAGCAGCTCGCAGTTTCTGGCATGGAAGGAACCGAGGAGGAAAAGCAGGCAGCTTCTGAATTGATTTCTAGTTTGACCGAGCAGCTTCGCATCGCAGAGATCGAAATCGTCTCCCTCAAAGGCAGTCGTGATCGCTTTCAAAACGAGTGCGCACAGCTCAAGAAACAAGTAGCTGCGCAGCAACGTCAACTCAAGAAGTACGAGCAATAATCAACTGCCCAAGCCGGTGGGCATGTGTACCGGCAGGAGAACCATATGTCATTAAAACTTCGAGAATACCAAAGCAATTGTTTGGAGCAATTAAGGCAGGGATTTGCTAGTGGAGCACGTGCGCAGATTCTTTATGCTCCTACTGGTTCCGGCAAAACAGAGATGGCAATCGCTTTGCTGGAGGCTGCCAAGAAGAAGGGCAACCGAGCGGCAATGATTCTTGACCGGATCATTCTCACCGACCAGACCAGTCAGCGACTTGATAAGTACAAGATCGAGCATGGCGTTCTAATGTCCGGCCACTGGCGGTATCGGCCATACGAGCATATCCAAGTGTGCTCAGCTCAGACAATTGAGAAGCGCGGCAGCTTCCCCGGTTTGAGCCTGATGATCGTTGATGAGTGCCACGCAAAACGTGCGCAGACCATCGAGTTCATCAAGAACAACCCAGAGATCAAAGTCATTGGTTTGTCGGCCACACCTTTCACCAAGGGGTTGGGCGACACGTACACAAACGTGGTCAGCACCGTCACGACTAAGCAGCTTGTCGATCAAAAGGTATTGGCACCACTGCGCGTGTTCATTGCTAAAGAGATCGACATGACAGGCGCAAAGAAGGTGGCCGGTGAGTGGTCTTCCAAGGAATCGGAGAAGCGCGGGATGCAGATCACTGGCGATATTGTCTCCGAGTGGATCAAGAAAACCCACGAGATATACGGCAAGCCAGTCAAGACCATTGTGTTCTGTTCTGGCGTGGCTCACGGCGCTGATCTTGCAAAAAAGTTCACCGAAGAAGGCTACAACTTCATAAGCATCAGCTACAAGGATGACGGCACGTTCAAGCAAGACGTTATCGAGGATTTTGCCCGGCCAGACACGGAGATACACGGCCTGATTGCCTGCGATATTCTTACCAAGGGCTTTGATGTTCCTGACGTGAAGATCGGCATATCGGCACGGCCATTCAGCAAGTCATTGTCCTCACACATCCAGCAAATGGGACGTGTCATGCGCAGCCACGCAGACAAGGAGTACGCAGTCTGGCTCTGTCATTCAGGCAACTACTTGCGCTTCCAAGAGGATTGGGAAGAGGTCTACAACAACGGCGTGCATGAATTGGATGACGCAAAAGAAAAGGCAAAGAAAGAAAAAGAAAAGAAAGAAAAGGAGGCGGCTAAGTGCCCGATGTGCAGCGCATTGTGGCCCAGTAACTCCGACACTTGCCTGAACTGCGGCCATGTACGCGAGCGCAAGAACGCCGTGCAAGAAGTCGCTGGAGAAATGGAGGAGCTGGCACCCAGCGCAAGCCGGGACGACAAGCAAGACTGGTATGGAATGTGTCAGTACATGGTCAAGTACAGGGGCTGGAGCACAGGCCGAGCAGCTCACACCTACAAAGAAAAGTTTGGCGTCTGGCCCAGAGGACTTGCCGACACACCTGTCGTACCCTCGAAAGACTTTGACAAGGCGGTCAAGGCGGCGCTGATTCGTTACCTTAAAGGAAAGAAAACATCATGACTAAAGACGACATCATCAATCGAATGCAAGAAGCAGGATTGAAAGCGCCAGCGCGAGGCGATTTCATTTTCATACATTGGGACCAGCTTGCTTTGTTGCTTTCACATGAGATTGAGGCCTGTGCAAATCTTGTGTTTCATTCGCCACCATCTGACGAATACGAGAGTCCTTTGGTTGCCGTGTATAACGCAATCAGAGCAAGAGGCAAGTGATGGACTTCATAACATTCGCACGACTACACGGGATTGTGATCGACCATGAGCCACGCCTTGGCCTATGGAAACGCTACGCCACAGAAGACAAGCCATCTCACAGGAATGGCGCGGTGAAGTTCATGGGCGACCATGCATTCATTCAAAATCATGCGACTATGACAGAGATTGTTGTCTGGAAGGCTGATGCTGATGCCAAGATCGACCTCGACAAAATCAGGCGCGTAGCGCAACAGGCCGATCAGGACATTAAACGTAAGCAGATTGAAGCAGCACGCACCGCAGCTTGGATGCTGAACGAAAGCCAGATCGCTCACCACCCCTACCTCGCAGCCAAGGGATACCCGGACGAGCAGGGCAACATCTACGTGAAGGACGGGGTCTTGCTCATGCTGGTGCCCATGCGAGTAGGGTCCAGCTTAGTCGGAGTCCAGATCATTGAGCCAGAGGGAAAGAAGAAGTTCTTGTTCGGCCAGCGTACCAGCAATGCCGAGTTCATATGGGATAACAAAGGACCGCACGTTCTCTGTGAAGGCTACGCGACCGGCTTGTCTATCCGTGCAGCCATGAAGGCGCTCAAACGGCGGTACACACTTCACGTATGCTTTTCCGCAGGGAATATGGAGAAAATCGCAGCCTCTTTGCAAGGTGGATTCATTGTCGCGGACAACGACGCAAGCCAGACCGGTTTGAACACGGCCAAAAAAATAGGGTGGCCGTTTTATATGCCACCCGTAGTAGGTCAAGACTTCAATGATTTTGCGACCAGCGTTGGATTGTTCCGAGCCAGTCAAGCCCTTGCCAAGTCACTGCCAGCAAGATGACTGAGTGATCGGCTGAACAGCCAGTCTTTCAGGCCACTGCATCGCAGCCAGCTTTAGATTTGCCATTACTTCAAAGCCAATTTCGTATGCGTTAGCCCCATCACCGACGGCCTCGCATACGACTTTGACCAGTCCTGATTCGTCTTCAATCAGGTGAATCGTGAACAGTGTCTGGGGCTTCATGTCCGCATGATAGCCCAGACTCAAGGCCTCCACCATAGAACGTCGCAAGCGGCCACGATCAGGCACAGAAGGAATACGGCACGTTCTAGGCGCTGCCAAAAAGTGTAGCCCATGTCTGCCCTTAAAAGTCTTCGTCAACATCAAAGCCGCCCGCAATCAACGCGGCTTTTACCTTGGTCGGCAGCTCCACTACACCGTCGTAGTCCGTAAGCGAAAGTCGGCCATCAGGCAGCAGCTCAAACCACAAGCCTCCACCATTCTCATCGCCCACCTTGTCGTCCTCAAAGTAGCCGTACAGCTTGACCACGTCAACCTCAAGCGTAAAGCCTGGGCAGGTAATTGGTTTGAATTGATATTCGTTTTTCATGCTTGCCTTCTTTCAATTAAAACTTCTGCAGCCAATCGGCACCGATCAACCTCGCAGCCTGTTGCACGGGACTCAAGTGCGCGGATCAACCTCGCAGCCTGAATCATTTGTTCATGGGTTTGCACCCGCGTGGACTGGATGAGGGCCAGCGTCAACGGGTTTTTGGATTCTGGAAAAATGTTCATGGATCAGCCTCGCAGCCTAAAAAAAATTATGGGTCAGCCTCGCAGCCTGCCCCGGCGATGGGTCGCGCCCGGGCCGCTGGTGGGCGGCTCCGGGTCGGTTCTCAGGGCTGCCGGGCTTCCTGTCTGCCGGTGTCAACTAGGCTGCGGGCTTCGGCGCGGTCGTCTATTCGCTCGGCCTCAATCATGGTCCTGATTGTGTGGGCGCGGGCCTGGGTGGCTGCTGGCGTCTGGGCTCGTTCGTATGCGTGCCCGGCGTTAATGTATGCGGCTTCTGGGTACTTCATGCGGCCACCTTGTGAAGTTGGTGCATGATCGCATCGTATGCGTCTTCGAGTTCGGCGCGGTAACGCTGGTCCGATTGGGTAAGGCTGCATTGTGTCGGCGCTGTGGTCCAGTCTGCTGGCCTGCCTTCGTCCATTGAATGTATTCTGCTGGCCGTGGCTGTTGCCAGTCGTCGGGCTTGGGTATAGGTTAAATTAAACTGCATGGTGTTTTCTCCTGTGTCGGGACAATTCCCGCACCTGTCCCGCTGTCACCGGGCAGGCGCTGGTGCTGTCATTCGTTTGGACAATCCGGATTGTGGCAATCGTCGTTATCGTCCAGGTCGTGGCCACAATAAACGCAAGGGACCGGCTCGGGCTCGGGCTCGTCTAGTTCGGCCTGATAGCGTGCAAGCTGGCCCCTAAAATGGCTGTCTAATCCTTTCATGCTGTCTACTCCTGGTGAATTGGGATTACTCGGCGGCTTTTGAGGTCGGCGGCGCGTGCTTTGGTGCCGTGGGCTCGAAAACCGATAATTGTCTGGCGGTCGGCCTTCTGACATATTCCGCATAAAGCGCAGGTCATATAGCCGATTGTCTGCGCAGGGCAAACTAAAATTTTGCGTCCCTCTGGGGTCGTGGTGTGGCGCGGCGTGTCAATTGGCACAATGCAAACTACGGGCAGGCCGTGCGCGGCTAGGGTGTCGGCCTCTCCTGCATCGTCGGCGCTGAGGTTTACAGTGAAGCCCCATTCGGTGGCGTGGCGTGCCCAGGTGATGGCGTCCGGGCTTTTCTTGTGCGTGTAGGTAAACCCACGGCGTCCGGCATTGGCTGCGACAATTTCACCCAGGGCGACGGCGTCCACCGTCTCGCCTTCCCCTGGTAAGTCTCCGGCGATATTGTGGCGCCATAGCTGCCCCGGCTTCATGGCGGCGATAAAGCGCAGCAAAGATGATAGTTCGACTCCTCTGGTCGGTATCTTGTCCCAGGTCATGCGGGTGTGAAATCCCTCGGCGTAGCAGTCGTCTAAATAATGGGGGCAACTGGGCGGGCATGTGTCGCGCTGGCTGTAGGTTACCGGTATTGGTCCGGTTTTTAGGTTGGCGCTTTGTTTTACTGCTTGGTATTTCATTGGTTTTTCTCCTTATGCGTTGGCCATCATGTCGGCCCATTCTTCGCCATTGGCTTGGCTTACAAATTGATAACTACCCTTCGTGCCTTCTTGCACTTCGGTGCGGCTTGGGATTCGGTTGCCGTAATAGTCGTGCGCTGGCGTGGTGCCCAGCATGCAGGCCCCTGATTTAATCGCGTCCATCATTGTTCGGCCATAGCTACCTTGGAAACTCCAGGCGCTGCCGGAATTAATGGCGCGCTGAATGGATTGGTAATAATCCTCTTCTGTGGCTTCGTTGTCTGATTCGATGTTGTAAATGTCGGTCATGTTCATGGTGTTTTCTCCTTAGTGGGTGGGGTGGGCTTTAATGGTCATGCGGGTAGATTCGCTGCCGGTGGTGGTGTGCGCTGCGATTAGCTGGCGGCTTGGCTTGAATTTGGCCGCGATGGTCTTCCAGTCGGTCCGAGTCGCGCCCTTGCATTGTGCAAAATGCGCGCGGTAGTGGGTGCCGTGAATGTCTTGCAGTCCTGCGGCTTCTAGTTCGGTGCGCAGTCGGGCGGCTTCGATGCTGATGGCTTCGGCTTCTGCTGCCAATTGGCCCAGGCGGTCCACTTTGAGGGCTAGGGCGTGGGCTGCGGTCACTGCTGTGGGCTCGGTCGGTTCTCCGCTGTCGTGTAGGCGTGCGGGGAATCCTTGCAAAATGGAATTCGTGAAGGCGTGGAATTCTTTGGGTGTCATGGTCTGGTCTTTCGGGTTTAGTTGTTTGGGGTC